>BKZX01026366.1:0-10560 GCA_014362285.1 Fagus crenata
TTTGAATTATTTGTACTTTTTCTTTCAAAAAGTCCAAAATTGTAGTTGAATTTAACCTAATCTACAAATCAAATCAATTTATATTAATTATTTTATTATATGTCTAATAGTCTTTTAACTAAAAAAAAATCATTAGTTTTTCTAATTAACAAAGGAATAACAAAAATGTCTCACAGACCCACAAACTACAACAAAATTATTACTAATAATTTATTAGCACAACAATACACAACAAAATTTGGGATGTGATAGGTCAGATTAGCTTTTTTTTTTTCTTTTTTTTTTTTGTGTGTGTGGGAAAACTAGGCTAAATATCTATGAAGCACTGACACCGGTACGACACGGGACACGATACGACATGAGACACGGTGACACGGCATTTCTTGAAAAACTAAGATACGACACGACGGGGATACGGCAATTAATTAATATTTTTAGATATATCTTATATATTTTAAGCATAATTTATGTTTAGTTTAAGTTGTACAATTAAGGAACAATCCATTAAAATATCTGAAAATATATCTAAAGTTAGTGTAAAAGCAATAATCTAATAAATTAAATCTTTTTATTTTTTATTTTTTATAAGTAGCAAAAATCTAATAAATTAAATCAGCAAACAAAGCAAATAGTTTTTTTTTTTTTTATTTAAAAAAAAAATCAATTCAATATAAAAAGACACGTGTTTTAACTTTTAACATCTAACCCACTATAATGAAAACACGGCACCCAATCCCAATGTAGAGAAAACACCACTACAGTATAAGTTCCCTATCCCACGCTGCAAGCATGTGGGTTAAAGAAAAAAAAAAAAAAAACCAGAAGAGAAATCGAGAACGGAGAGAAGCAGCAGGAAGATCGGCGAGAGTGAAAAGCAGAAGGGAAAAATGAAAAAAGGCAAACAAATGCAATAAGAAGAGAGTAGCCAGCAACACATAAGAGATAAGAAGATCAGAAAGATCCTGACCCTTTGTTGAAGCTCCGCAACGGACGGTGCCACCTCCACCGGCTCAGCAACGGGCGGTTCCACCGATGTTGATCCGACGCAACTTACCGGTGATAGTCGCAGCACCAGGAGCTTTCAAGTTAGATCTGATAGTCTCTGTGGCTCAGATGCAGCCAGCTTGCAATTTCCTTCTCTCTGTTTTTTCATTTCAATTTTGAGTTGTTGTGTCGCGACCTTGTCTGAAACGTGTCGCGACCGTGTCCGAAATAAAATAATATTATTTTCTTGCTCGACACCCTGCGGACACGCAGGTAGCCGTGTCCCAGCCGTTCCAGTGTCCGACACGTGTCCGACACCGACACTTTAACCTTTTAGGCATGTCCGTGCTACATAGCTAAATATACATTTTTTGGACCAAAATTATATATATATATATATTTTTTAAATGATGGGGGCTATGGCCCCACCAGTCCCTATATGGGTCCATCCTTACAAGTAATCATCTAAAGGTTTTCTATTGTGAATGTAGACCATGTGGGCAAACCATTTTAATTTCGTGTATATTTTCACTTTCTCCTTCTTTCTTTTCTCTAGCTCTCATCCCACATTGGTTAAATGATTAAATTCACTTTTATTCTTAAAAAAAAAAAAAAAATTAGGATAACTTACAATGTTGTCTTGAGTTCAAATAGTGTCTTCACTCTTCCTTAAAATTACAAGTGTTTGAACTTGAATAGTTCACCATTTCCCAAGTCTCAAAACATGTTAAGGGAGAGTTTGAATCCACACTTGAGGGGTATTAGAATTTTGGTTAAAATTCATCATTTCCTAACCCTCTAAATTTTTGGGAACAATTGATAGTTGATCAATTTTTTTAGGTGTTTAAGTCTCTACTTCGCTTGCATGCTCAAATTCCTTTTCTTCTTCTTCTTTTTTTTTTTAGCTTTTGTCAAGTCTAGAGTTTCACCTCAAAAAAGAATTAATTTTCAAGGCCTAAAATTTGTCAACTATATGTGTAATAGTCACGAGGAGTGCTTTCGAGATTTTAATGAGCCTAAAGGAATACCTCTTTATGAATTAGAAAGCTTTGACAAAGAAGCAAGCTCCCTTGGGATGGATCCTGAAAGGTTATTTTTAGCAATGCTAAGGATCTTGAGGTTGGAGCAATAGGAAAGGTTTGCAGGAATTTCACCTTCCAAGGAGTTGTTATATAGCATCAATTTTTGCAACCTGAACAGACGACCAACTTCATCAGGGATTTTGCCTCCAATGGTGTTGTTCGCAAGCACGATCTTCCTCATGAAGCTGAGGTTGCCTATGTATGGAGACAAGGAACCCACCAAACCTCTGGTCTGAAGATCTAATACAGTGACTCTTCTATGCTTGCGGCCGCATGTAACACCTTCCCACTCGCAGAAATGAAAGGAATCATTCCACGAGCTGAAAACGTTTGTAGGGTCATGTGTTATCTTTGTCTTGAAGGCCAACAAAGCCTGATGATCCGTCTCATTCCCAACAGACAAAACAGCAAGAGCTTTTACATGCAACAGTACAATGAAAAAGAGGAAGATGGCTTGGAAGTGAATTGAGCATAATAGTCTCAGACTCATTGCTGAAAGTGAAGAAGATCCTCTTCCTTGCCTTTTCATTTCCAATGTGCAAAATTTGTGTTGTGCTTGACAAACTAAGGCGTCTATATATTCAGTGGAAACCGTAAAATGTCGCTGCACGAGGGCAGGCTATTTTGATTATGACAAAATTGGCGTCTATTCTACAAAATAAGGCGATCGATGTATTTGAATTTTTTGTGTGAATATGATTGTTTCCTTGTGACCACATACCAAAACAAACAACAAAGAAGCTACTTGCCACGCAAAATGGGGGTAAGATAAGCTTGGACTACATTTATGAAGACCACCGAAGTAGTTTAGACGTTGCGTTTCCTTGTGACCACATACCATTTCCAATTTCTGATGACAGCATTTAATATGCGTCTATTCTAGGGAGACGTGTGTGTGTGGATATGAATGTTGCCTTCAGGATTTGGTAATGACAGTTAGGCGTGGAGGTGAAAGAGTGCACCAAATCACTGATGTTTTTTAAATGGTCCTGTTAACGAATGTCCTTAGGGCAATGGTTAAGGAAGCATTTAATACTTCCATTTTATAGAAAGTAGTGAAGTTTTAATGCTTTTAAGGGTATTTTAGTCTTTCTATATATTATTTTAATATTAAAAATTTGTTATTTCCCATAAAGTGTAAGCATTTAATTCTCCTTAACCATTGCCCTAAGGGCACTGGTTTACAAAATCCTTTTTAAATTGTAGTTCAAGTGGGAGGTACAACTGCAGATACAACAAAGAACCTAGTGATTGTTGACACGTAAATGGTACAAGATAGTCTTGGACTACATTTATGGGTTTTTGTTTTTGTTTTTGATAGAAACGCATTTATGGATTTTTTTTTTTTTATAAGAATTCATATGGATATTAATTGCACCCCATTCCACACAAATTTTTTTTTTTTTTTTTTTTCTTTATTCTTTTTACTTTTTTTTTTTTCTTCTTAAGCTTTAAGGGTTGAGCTCACCTCTTCGAAGATGTTGCACTATCTTGATGTATAAACTGTTTACAGACTGTGTACACAGATCTAACTGTGTACAGACTGCCATAGCATTTAAAATTTTAAATGACGTGGCAATATATACACTGTTAAATCCATGAGATAAAATCCAAACTATGAAATGGATAAATGACATGCAAAGGTGACTCTGGGCATGTGTGAGGCGTACAACCATTCTAGGCCTGCTCCAAATTTTTTAAAGTCTTTATAATTTTGAAAAACCAAAAAAAAAAATGATAAATAACTCTATACAAAAATTTAAAAAGATCCAAGTAATTAAAACAAAGGAAAAATTATAGTAATCTACATTGAGGTTTTGAAAATAACACTCCGTCCTTTTTTTTTTTTAATGGCATTTCATTCCCTTCCCTTTAAAAGTAAGGGGGTCAGTGTCATTTTCTAAACGTCAAGGGAGATTGCTATAATTTACCCGCAAAAAAAATCTTAAATAAAGCTCAAACATTAAAATTAATTCTTTAAAATAAGCCTAACAATAACTTATTTCTTTAGCCCAGGTCCCAAAAATAATAAAACAACCATAAAAAAAAGGTAAAAAGTAAATAAACTTTTCCCTATAACTTAACTGCCTACCACTTTGCGTTTTTATTGGGCATGTTTGGTATGATATATTATTTGCTATTAATGCAGTTAGCAAAACCTTTTCAGTCAAAAGATATGTGTAAAGATGTTGTCATAGATAAATTAAAATGACTTATTTCATTTAAAAAAATATATATAGAGAGAAAATGAGTTTACATCTGCATTGATTACTATTAAAGAAATTGCAATTGAAATGAAAATTGATCCTGTATTTCGTTAAAAACGTCAACTTCATAGGAAAAAAACAATTTAATAAGAATAATAATAATGAAATTGAATAATCACATGAAGAATCTTTTAGAGTTAATTATTTTATATATATATATATATATAGAGAGAGAGAGAGAGAGAGCAGATCAAGTTCCTTCTTCTTTAAAAATAGGTTTGAAAATTTTCAAATATATGAGAATATATTTGGGTTTTTTATTTGATTTGAATAAGTTAACTTTATTGGATCATGATAATTTGAAAAAAGTATTGCGTTAATTTTGAAGTTTTTTGTTTTTTGTTTTTTTTTTTAAAATAAAAAATAAATAAAAAAAACATGATAATTTTTCTAATCTAATGGTATTGATTTATTTTCAGAATTAAATTTCATACAAGAGAATATTCTACCAAAAGAAAAGAAGACAACTAATTTTTTAAGCATTTGAATTGTTTCCAAATGCATCTATTGCATATAGAATATTATTGACTATACATGTTACAATCGTGTCTGCAGAAAAAAGTTTTTCAAAGTTAAAATTATTAAAATCTTACTTACAATCATCTATGTCACAAGAAAGATTAAATGAGTTAGTCATATTATCTATTGAACAAAATTTATTAGAAAATATTAAATATAAAAATTTAATTAGTAATTTTGCAGCAGAAATTGCGTTTAAAGTAATCTATCAATGATACTTTATCTAAAAAAATTTTAAGGCCTCATTTTTAGTATCGCTACACGTCTCGTAATTCTTAGAGCCGACCCTAAACTCGTGAAGTAAAGCTTATAGACGTTGTATTTCCAAGTGGGGCTTTTCTATGGCCATTTCAATTTTCTGATGACAGAATGATACAGTTTAGTTCTTGGACATAGGTAATTTTGAGAAGGGGGAGTAGGCACAAGTAAGTGATTCTCGCTTGAGCTTATAAAACCTTTCAGAATTATTTAGTCATCGAATTGGCTTTACTCTCTCTATTATGTCATATGCGAAAGGCTTTCTGAAACTTATGTCAAGCAATGCATAATCCAAGATTGATATGCTGTATATTTAAAGCTTTTTGAACTTGACATTATTTTTAAAAGTGTCAAGCACTGAGAGATCAATGTGGAAGAAACTATGGAACCTGAATGAAATATACAAAATGTTGCTCTGGAGAATAGCTTTAAATATTCTTCCTACAAGACAAAGACTACAAGAACTGGGGCAAGAGCTGGGTGCAAAGTGTCCCCTTTGCAACTGTGAAGAGGAATCCAGTATACATTTATTTAAAGAGTGTGTGGTTGTAAAGGCTCTATGGCTTGGAGGGAGATGGAATGTAAGGATAGACCATTGGCCTTCAATGTCAATCCTTCAATTGGTGCAATTTGTGGTGGACCCTCCTCCCAATTTTCTCTCAATTGAGTTAACTGAAGCTCAATTCCAAACAATGATTGTTGTCATTTGGGAGCAAGTTTGGAGCATCAGAAATAAAGTAATTTTCCAAAAGGCCAAAGTCAAAACTGATGTGCTTTTGGCTGTCATAGAGAAAAAATTCCAAGAGCATGTGGCAGTCCTAGAGCAGCAGCACTCAAACAAAAGTTCAAGGCTAATTAATTCGTGGCAAGCACCCCACTCAAATGTCTTTAAAATAAATTGTGATGCTGCACTTTCTGATAAAGCATGTTGTATTGCTATGGTTATAAGAGATTGGAAAGGAAATGTAATTGCCACAAGTACAAGAATGGAAACTAAAGCCTCGGTAAGTGTAGCAAAAGCAAAGAGTTTAAGATGTGCTCTAGTAATGGAAAAACTGCTAAAGCTAAGGAGAGTAGAGGTGGAAGGAGACTCCAAGATCTGCATTGATGCATTGAACAAAGTTTCCTTAAAGAATCATGATCATATAGATAAGTGGGAGGCTAGAACTGTGCTTGAAGATATCCTAGACTTGGCTAATGAAATGGACCATGTAAGATTTAATTGGGTAAAAAGAGAGGTGAATGAAGCAGCTCATTTGTTGGCTAGTGGGGATTAGTAAATAACTGGAATGGTTTTGTTAATGTTGCTGCTCTACCTAATCAATTTGTGTCTGTGATCAAGAGAGATACTCCAGTTTGTATGCGTTCTTCTAGTTGAATGAAGCTTGATATTTGTCAAAAAAAAAAAATGTTCAATCTATTCTGGCATGACCTTGTTTGAGGGAAGTAAGAAACGTAGGCATAAATGGACGGGATCCAGTTTTTTTTTTTTTATTAAAAATGGAGAAGGAATCGGAATTATGGATGGTTGATAGTTGTTAGAACTTAGAAGCGCAACTATCTTCATGTTAATCTGTGAGGCTTTTAGCATGAAGATGAAGAGGAGAAGGAAGAACAAAGAAAATCGGGAGAGACAAAGTGGAGGGAGTGATTTTTAACTTTTAGCTAGAGAGAGTGTGTTAAAAAAGACCTTGTATTAAACACTAGTCGCAAACCCATGCGATGCACGGGAAATATATCTAATCTAATTAATCTAATGTTGTACAACATCAATATAAACAGAAAAACGAATGAAGTCAAGACAACAATTAGAACATTGCTTGAGAAAAGCTTAAGAACTACAAAATTATAAAACCAACGGAACAAAAAACACCAAAAGCCAAAAAAAAATATTGAGCAGAACAGAGAAACCAAATAAATAAATAAAAGAATGAAACTCGGCAAAGCCAATCAGAAAACAAAGCGGAAAGAACGCACCTTTGAGACTCAAACAACAATAGAACTATAGGGACCACATGGAGACTAAAAAAAATCCCGCATAGGGTTTAAATAGGAAATTGGGGTTGCAATTAATTGGGGAGATGAAAAGGTCAAAGAGTTCAACAGGTGAGAGTGAGAGAGAGGCAGATGAAAAGGTGAGGTAATTAATTGAGGAGATGAAGAGGTCAGAGAGTTCAAGAGGTGAGAGAGAGAGAGAGGTAGATGAAAAGATGAGGTAATTAATTGAGAAGATGAAAAGGTCAGGGAGTTCAAGAGGTGAGAGGTAGATGAAGATGTGAGATAGAGGAACAGCCATGAGAGAGAGAATTTATTTTTGAATAAAAGTGTGAGAGAGAATTAAATAGAGGGAAGGGGAAGGTGAAAGTGTGTGGGAGTACCAAATCTGACTTGGCAGTATTTGGGGAAGCCTAAAAATTTTCTCTCAACTTCAGCTTTTAGTTTATACTAGTCGCAGACCCGCGCGATGCACGTAAAAATTTGACATGATATTTTATTTTTGGGACTTATAAGTGTTAGTCCCAAACCCACCTCAAAATAAATATTTTGTAAGTTAAGTTGTCTATATTTGTTATTTGAAAGTGTTTTAGATTTTTGTAAGGTTTTTAAAAGCAAGATATTTTGAACAATTTGAAGTTTTTGCATTTTTGAAAAATTTATTGAGCATTTTATAAAAGCTTTGTTTTCATTTTATTACATAAGAACTATTAAAAAAGTTGTATCAATTTACTTTGATAATTACTGAGCTAATATATGAAAATCAACTATTACAAAATTGTTTCTCCCCAAAACATATACTGATATTTTTTCCTTTCACACAATTTAAATTTCATGAAAAACTAAGGAATCTAACTATGGAGTAGATCTTTTTATTTTTTTATTTTTTTTTTATTATCATAATATGAAATAGATCTTAGGCAATCAATAACCCCTCCATTACATTCCTAAAACCTTTGCACCCAGATGGCCATTGTTGCTAATTCAACATTACAACACTTGGACACTGAAGGTGATTTTAACATTACAACATTCCGGCGTCTAAAAATGTTATGATAAACCACTAAATAAGCAGACGTGTGCACCTTGTCTCTCTTAAACAAGTGAAACTATTCAATTTACCTGAAGTATCAACATACATTTGACAAAATAAAATGATTATGTCTAGCATTGGAGTTATGATTTGAGAATTTCTGGCAGATCACCTTCAGCATAGTTAATGCAGCGAGGATCTGACAAAGTGAAAGACAGTCATTAGGTTAGCATAACCCATGTAACAAAGAAACTCAAACTCAAATTAATACATATTTTGGTAAAAAAAAAATAGTATATAATTGATATGAACCCTTTGGTTGTTACCCTAATGTCACCAATTGTAGCAATACCAACTGTATATAGGTTGCCAATCCGAGAATACTATGTTGGCCATTAGAAATTGAAAGCAGTAAAAAAGTTAAAGAATGAAATTTGTGAACTTTCATTCTTCAAGTAACAACTCTCTCCTAGTATTCTTTCATTAGCTAACAACATTCCTAATTTCCTATAAGCATATAAATGAAAATTCTAAATCAGGCGAACAAACTATAACCACTAAATTTTGAACATTTTATGTTGATTCTACTGTTAATTATAAGCTTACCCATTGGCTCTGAGATCAGAATATATGCTTTCTCGGCTAATTCGACTTCCTAAACTTTTCCTTTGCCTACCCATATTTTAGAGCACATAGTGACATACATTGAGATACTTGACAAATAATCACATTGGCAGAGAGTTAGAAGTGACATGATAACATTTTACAATATAATCAGATTCTTTTTTTTTCCCAAGAATGCTCCTCCAATTGTTAATGATCCTTATAGGTTGTACACCCCTCACTAAATGTTGAAGTTCTCCTCATTTTATTTTTTATTTTGATAAATAAAAAAAAAAAAAAATTGATTTCGAATAGCCACTAGATGGAAAAGTAAGTTCCTTACTGTCACTGGGAAGGCAAATTGTATTGCATAAAGATATTGGAATCAAGTTAGAGCATATACGTATGATAAAACATAGAGGCATTTCATTTTTTTCATATCTCATAAATCTAAATAATAAGCAATTTACAATCAAGCTTCAACCAAATTACAAAGAAATAACTGGAGTTATAAAACAAATTATCACATATGAATTTAAATGCAAGATTGGTACTAAGGAGGGTATATAGTTACATAATAACAAAGCATATCCTTTTCAGGAATCCAAATGAGAGTCCCTAATGAGTATGAATTCTAAAACAGACATTATTCCTATTTGTTCTACATGAGCATGACCATAATTTTTTCAAATCCTTCTTAAAGGCATTTCATCAAAGGCGTGCAAAACATGGAGTTACAAAGATTTAGATCATCTTCAACAACAACATAAAGAGTCAAAAAACACTTTGCTTGGCTGCAATCCATAGTAAAAGAAGCATCAATTAAAAATACTTAATACTCCAATATATTTAGCATAAATTGAAAGCAGTAGAAAAGCAAAGAGAGAGACCCCTTTTTTCCTAACAGGGGTGCTATGCTGACACACCTTACATAACTTATGGTTCTAAGGAACTGAGCTCTTGTAAGAGTCAATTGTATAGTAAAGCTATACATACATTAGATTTAAATACATGCACATCTAATATTATTTGGGTCCTTGTAAACTCTAGATTTAAATACATGCACATCTAATATTAACCTCTGACCCTATTACCCAAAGTCTTGTAGCATTTCAAAACATGAAACACAACAGGAGGACAAACTCGATTCTAAAAGGATGCTCAATTATGCCTTTGGTGTGCATAATAAGTAACAACACACACACAGCCACTGAAAGTTACCAAGTGCTCCTCTAGAAATCAATTTGCAAGTACACCATTCATTTGGAAATCTGATTGAAATTTTAGCATTTCACAAAAATCAAATTAGAAAAGAATAAGAAAGCACTCAGCTATTTTATCAAACAACTTGCATGCGTGTAACAAAAAGTTTTGGTAGTTGTGTCCACTCCAAAATAATAATACGTAATTGGAGGGAGAGAGAGAAGTGTGTGGTTTTCTAGAATTTGTATACCCACATTCTCCAAATTATATTTGCAGGAAGTAAAAAATAAAAATAAAAACGACTCACCTTGGGTTGTTGTTGGGGCAATGGTGTTGAATGGTTTAAATAAGAGAATGAGAAGAAGAGCAAAAACAGAGAAAAGGAGAGAGAGAGACTTTGAGGCAAAGTAACGGTAAGATTTAATGGGGGAAGTCTAAATAAAGATTGATGAGAGAGGAAAGGTAGTGAATTGTATATGCTGGAACAGTTAAAGGAACGAAGAGCCACAAAGGGAATAAATTCGAGGGGGTAACGCTTGAACGAAGTGGGAAATGTTAACGGCTGAAGATGAGGGGGCGAGGGAGAGAGAAAATAGGGGCAGAGGCGGCTGGAGAT
>BKZX01026366.1:10660-26478 GCA_014362285.1 Fagus crenata
GGAGGCGTACGTGAAACAGAGAGAGAGAGAGAGAGAGAGAGAGAGAGAGAGTGGAGAATGTGTGAGAGAGAAAACATTAATTATGAGATGTGTGAGTGAGAAACGTGAAACAGAGAGAGAGTCGAGAGAGAGATAATTAGACTTATGTGGGTGTAGATATTCTGATGTGGCCGTGTTTGAAAGAGGGCAAACACTTTTTCTCTGCTTCAAGTTTTAATTCATATTATAGATTATAGATTATTGTCAAGTGAATTTTTTTATTAAAAAGGAAACATAATTGTAACCGAAATTAAACGGAATGATTAATTTGAGTATTTTTAGAAGCTTAAAGGCTTTTAATTTTAAATTATAAGTACAAAAGGCCTCTTTGATTTTAATCCAAAGTTGAGGGATGTTTTGTATTTTTCCTTAAATATTTTAGTTAGAAGAATGTTCAACATATAATGAGATAATATATATGATTGTCAACCTTCGTGAATAATGCTATACCATCATGGATTGAATATTTGCCTAGTAAAGATACAATTTTTTGTCTACCATGCTTTCCCTTTAGTGAGTCATTTGGAATTCAGTGGTATAATCAATAATGCATTCACTCTTGACGAATTGGAAGAAAGTTAGAAATGAAAAAATTGTACTTTTTTCAATCATTTAGGAAATGATCTAACTTTCTTCGTAAAAATATTGCTGAGAAATCATGTGAGGACTTGATGACATTCATCTTGTTTCATCCAATAAAGTGCTTATAAAAAGAATTCAGGGATTGATGATGGATGAGATGTTTTACTTTTCACTATGAAATCATTTTTTCAAAGGCACACAACATAGAAAAAATAAATATTTGTTTGTAGGTAAACAAATTTTATTTGCAACTTTTTACATGTCACGAAAAACTACTAATGAAAATGGAATTTCATCATTACAAGCATAATGTACTTCAACATTCCAACTTCAAAAAAATTTCAAATGTTTATGAATTGTGCCTATGGCTATTTTTTTTTTTTTTTTTTTTTGGAGTGAAAGATAGAAATTTTATTGAATGAAAAGGAGAAATACAAGTAAAACAGAGCTCACCCACACAAGAGTGGATAACTCACTTCCAAACAGGCACAGGTTAACCCGTATTCACTGAAGGAACAATATGTGATAAGAACACATAACAGGTGTAAAGTAAACTAGCAAAAGTAAGAAAAGGAACTCCCATATAGGTACACAGAAAGCATAAATTTATGAAGGACTGTTGGGAGTATTTGCTTGACAATACTCTCAGAGTAGAATTAGAGCTTCCGTCCTAATTTGCTGGGGGCTTTTTTGGTGATCTTCAAAGATGTAACAGTTTCGAGCTGACAAAATTGCCCACAATGTTGTCGCCCAATCTTCCACTTCTTCCTTAGAAAAGTTCTGAAAAATCCATAACATAAATCATGGAAAATCTTCTCCTTGATTCGGCAGTTTTTGCACACGACCCGGCACTAGAGCCCAGGTATTCTGAGCCATAGCACACTTCCAAAGAGCATGAGATGTGGATTCTTCTTCTTGATCACATACATTACAGAAAGGATTAGGAGCAATCTTTCTTCTAAACAGATTATGAGAAGTAGGGAGGGAATCATGATACGCCCTCCAAATAAAGTGCTTGATCTTGCCAGGGATGCCAAGCTTCCAAGTTTTCCTCCAAAGCCAACGGAAAGTCTGGGAAGAAGAGCTCTCACCTTGGCTTTCGTCCCTCATGGTCTTCTCCAGTAATTGATAGGCTGATATGACTGTGAATTTGCCAAACTGAGTCTCCGACCACCTCAGCTGAGGGATTGAGCCTGGTTTGTAGGTCCACCTAATGCCTTTCAATAATAATTCTCTACCAGATAAAAAGCTACGCCAAAGGAAAGATGGGGCCAAGCCCAGCTTTGCATCCAGAAAAGAACATAATGGGAAATATTTAGCTTTGAATACATAGAAGAACATGGACTGTTGATTATCTAAAAGTCTCCAACATTGCTTGGACAATAGAGCAATGTTGGACATATGAAGATTACGAAACCCAATTCCACCATCTTCCTTTGCTGTGCAGAGTTTATCCCATTTCAACCAGTGGATTTTCCTCTTGTCCGTGTTCTGCCCCCACCAATATTGAGCAATCAAGCTGTTCACTTCATCACACCATGTTTTAGGAAGGCGGAAGCAATTCATTGTGTATGTTGGAATCGCTTGCGCCACTGCTTTTATTAGGATTTCCCTCCTTGGCTTTGAGAGGAATTTTTCTTTCCACCCTTGAAGGCGGCGCACTATCCTTTCTTTCAAGCCGTTAAATATTGACCTTTTTGATCTGCCTATGAGAGCCAGCAGGCCAAGATATTTGTCAAAATTCTGAACTCCATTCGACCCCCAAAGATCTTGAATAGCTGTGCGAGTGGCTGGCAAGGTATTCGGGCTTAAAAAAATTGTTGTCATCTCTCTATTTAGCTGCTGACCTGAGTTATCTTCATAAAGCTTTAGAATCTCCATAAACTCACGGCTTTCAGCTAGAGATGCCTTCCCAAAAAGAAGGCTATCATCGGCAAAAAATAGATGTGAAACCCATGGCCCCATTCTGTTGGTTTGGAGGCCTTGCAATCGCCCTACCGAACTGGATTTCTACAACAATGCCGAAAGGCCCTTTGCACAAAGAAGAAAAAGGTAGGGGGAAAGAGGGTCACCTTGCCGAAGCCCACGAGATGGAATAATATACCCTTTTGGAACTCCATCTAAAAGAATGGAATACTGGACTGTTCTAATACATTCCATGATCATAATGATCCATTTCTCCACAAAGCCGAGCTTTCTCATAATGGCTTCTACAAAGGTCCATTCAACGCGGTCATAGGCTTTGCTCATGTCAAGCTTGACGGCCATCTCGCCTTTTCTACCTTTTCGCTTGGCCTTCATCTTATGCAAAACTTCAAAAGCCACAGATACATTATCAATAATCATTCTCCCAGGTACAAAAGCACTCTGGGAGTCTGAAATAATGACAGGTAGTATTGATTTCAACCTATTTGCTATAACTTTTGATATTATCTTATAAAGCACATTACATAGGCTAATAGGCCAATAGTCACTCATCTTTTCAGGGTTCTTTTTTTTTTCGGAATCAAGGATATATATGTGAGGTTGATTTTCCGAAGGAGTTTACCTGAATTGAGTACAGAGAGTACAGCAGTTGAGACACTAGCACCCACAATGTGCCAATACTTTTGGAAAAAGAAGCTTGACATACCATCTGAACCTGGGGCTTTTGATGGGTGCATTTGAAACAAGGCCACTCGAACTTCCTCAGAGGTATACAGCTGGAGCAGCCGTTGGTTTGTCTCTTCAAAAACCACTTTTTCCACTGCTGTCAGAGTTTCTTCAATTCAGGTAGGATAAGAAGTGGCGAACATATTCCGAAAATAAGCCACTGCAATATCTTCCACTCGGTTATCGGCTATGCACCACACATTTGCCTCATCATGAAGGCCTTGGATACCATTTGTTCTTTATCTTTGGTTTGCAAAGTTGTGAAAGAACTTTGTATTTCGGTCACCAACCTCCAACCATACCATTCGGGACCGTTGTCTCCAGTGAAGTTCTTCACTAAGTAACAGCTGATTAATCTCCTGCTTTGCTGCCACTATAGCTTCATTGTTCACTCCCAAACTATTGCCTTCAACCATGTTAGAAAGAGAGATGGTCTGGATACGGATTTTTTCTTGAAATTCACCAGACTTGCTTTTATACCACCCATAAAGTTCTTCACGGCATTGTTTTATTTTTTCACAAACTAGATACATCGGGCTTCCAACGAGATTCACTTGGTCCCACACCTCTTGAATAATCTTTTCGCACTCGGGATGAATGGACCACTTCTCCTCAAACTTCCTTGGATGGCATTTTTTGTGAGCTTGACTATGTTCATTAGCCATGTGGAGTAGGATAGGAACATGATCTGAGTATGAGGATTGCAAGTGATCCAGTGTACACAAAGGAAACATTGTCATCTAGGAAGTGGAGGCCACTGCACGGTCAAGCCGTTTCTGGATATGTGCTTCAGCATCACGGCCATTTTCCCAAGTGAATGGGTAGCCACGATAGCCTAAGTCTCGAGCAGGTTAGTGTTCAATTAACCGGTGTAAGCCTACCCGCTGTTAGAGTTATCCTTGCCGCTGCAAGAGTTTCCGGTCAACCTCTTGCCGCTCTTACCCTTGCCGCTGCAACAAGAGTAAGCGGTGTGATCTCATCCGCTGCTTGAAAAATATCCGTTGTTGTCTTCGTAACCGCAGTTATTAGTGCCTTTCTTACGGGATTTACTTTTGCTGGAATAACCGATGGTACTGAATGCGCAACGGTTGATCACTTCGCCAAACTCATACATTGATCTTTGAGAACCAGCCGACTCTCCTGACCGCTCATCAGAGGATAAAATCTCGTTGAAGTCACCCATTAATAACCACGAAAGGGCCATCAAGCTATGGAGTTTATCCAATAATGCTCATGATTCTCGACGTCTATGGGTTATTGGATTGCCATAGAAGCCGGTGAATCTCCACAGCAAAGCACCCTGTAAACACACTGTAGCATCAATATGATTAATGGAGTAATTTTGAATGGTTACCTGGACATCATCATTCCATGATAAAGCCAACCCCCCACTACAACCCAAGCTAGGGACCGTAAAGCAATACTTGAAGCGTAACTTAATACACATGAACTCCATTTTGCGAACATCTAATTTTGTCTCCATGAGAAACAAAATTTTGGGCCCTTGAGACTTCACAAGATTGTGAAAAGCAAGAACTGCACGGAGGTTTCCAAGCCCCCTGCAATTCCAACTTATGATATTCATTGGGTTCGGCGAGGCTGTTGAACAGCCTCTGCCGATCCCCCAACCACTTCAACACCTTCCATAGCTTCTGCAACTTTGCCCTTCTTCTTTCCATTCGTACCAGCAGTCTGCAGATCAGGCCAACTGCCAACTCGTTTTGTACCCAATAGGGACAAAGTCACCCCATCTGTTGTGGCAGTGTCCTTCTCATGTGGCAACCGTTTCCACCCTACATGTGACTCTCCTTGCAGATTAACTTCAAACATTTTATTATGATTGCCATTGCATGGGAGATTCTCCTTTCCAACTTTCTTTTTACGACTATAAGATTTATTTCCCTCCATTTCTTTATTTCCCAAAAGATCTTGTAATACCACCCTATTCCGTAATTCTTCAATTTCCTTATCCACCACACCACCCACCGAGTTTAAGACTTCTTTTTCATTCAAATCCCATGATTCAAGGTTGATAGGAGCCGAATTCAATGCCCTTGCTTCATTCGTGGCCTCCAGATTTTGTGGTGAATGATTCAACGCCTCCTCAATCTCTCGCAAATCACGCTCCAAATCTTTTCCTGATTTGCGTAAGTATGGCAGTGGACCCGAATTATCCTCACTTTCCAAATCTGACCCATTGACTCGTTCTGGGCCATGGTCGGCGTTTGCATGGGTGACCGGCGAAGCCGGGCTTGCTCTGTATGCTTGTTTCCCCCACCATGGCACGTTCGACCGCCCTGCCACCTTCACTTCTATACGACGCACCAGTTTCTCGATAACGGCTTGGAGCCATGCTCCACACTGTTGCTCTTCCCTTTTCATCGACCCCTTGTTACTCAACCACACTTCGCAATTCTTATCACCATGTGACAGGCATCCACACCTGTAACAGAAGATTGGAAGTCGTTCATATTTGAACGAGATCCACGTCTCCCGACTGGAAGACAGGCGTGCTTTTCGACCACGGCAGAGAGGTTTTGATATATCAATTTTCACCCGTATACGCATACAGCCTTCACACCCTTTTTCTTCTTTGTTTTCTGCCACATGTTCCACCTCCCCCACAGCAACACCCAAAGCCGAAGCTAACTCATGCTTCATTCTTCCTACTGGTAAGTTGTGTATCTGCACCCAAAAGGACACAAATCCATATTCCATCTCCTTTACATCCGTATCTACATCAACTCGTTGGAAAGAGATGAGATACTTATCATAAGACCATGGTTCACCTTGCAACACTCTCTCTAGATCAGTGACATCTTCAAAAGCGAATACCAATACATTGTGCCCCATATCCCGAACCGTAAACCCCCGTACAGTCCTCCAAAGAGGCCTGAACGTCCTCACCACTGATTCAATATTAAGGAGTCTCCCAGTCATGAATCTGGCTGCTAGGTAGAACTGGTTGTCTTCTTCCGAACCAAAATCAAATGGTTCATCCTCCTTTTCAGTAAGAGAAAACCTTCCCCATAAACCCGATAAGTCATCCATGGTAATCTACTAGTAAAAAGAAAGAGGAGAATATAAAATCCCTCACTACAGCCCTACTCGTAGTATGAAACCACTAGAGGAGACAAAGCTTGTAGTTAGACAAGACCAATCTTTCCACTGGCGGCTGGGGTTGAGAAACCTTTCGCCCTAGACCAGGGAGACCTGTGAAAATATTTCTTTTAGGTTGCAAGAAAGAAAAACATAAAAGTCACACTTTGAAATTGAAAAGTAGTACTAAACTACTATTAATTGCCTATTAAAAACTAGAAAATCAATAGCTTTTCCACTTGTATTTATTCTCACTCTTCTAGTTTTTACTACAACTACAAAATGAGCACTTTTAGTCATACAATATTGTCAAAACTAACAAACTAAATGGATGATTTTATAACGAACTCTTTGATTTTGTGCATTAAAAAGGTAAATTGCTGTGAACTTTATTATCAACCATCAATACTTTTTTGGATTTAAAAAAACTTTAAATTTTATTTTGATAGATCATAAATGATTGAGTTGCATTTAAAATAAATTATTTTTTGTCTTTTCTTTTGTTTATATTTTGTTAATATTAAATAGATATGTAGCTTTATTTTTTTATATAGTTTTCAATTTTACTATATTTCTCATATGGGAAATGTTTCTTTCACACCCTGTGTGAAAGTTACTGTTTCACACCCCCACTAAAAGACAAACCGGTTATTCCCGGTTTGTTATTCCAATTTCCACTATCCCTGTAACCAAAGACCCATTATTTCTGAAAATTTCATTTCTGAAAATTTCACTCTCTCTCCTCCCGAATGCTCTGCTCTCTCCTCCCGAATTTTCTGCTCCTCCTCTCCCCGATCTGTGCTCATGAAGCCATGGATCTATCTGCTCCCGAATGCTCTGCTCTGCTCTCTCCTCCCGAATTTTCTGCTCCTCCTCTCCCCGATCTGTGCCCATGAAGCCATGGATCTATCTGCTCCCGAATGCTCTGCTCTGCTCTCTCCTCCTGAATTTTCTGCTCCTCCTCTCCCCGATCTGTCCTCATGAAGCCATGGATCTCTCTCCCCCGAAGGTTTTTCCTCTATTGGGGTTTGAAAGTGTTGATTTGAGATCTGATTTGGGTTTTAAGATTCGGGTTCTCTATTGAAGTTTGACGTTTGAAAGATTTGGGGTTTGAAAGTATTGATTTGAGATCTAATTTAGGTTTAAAGATTTGGGTTTTATTTGGGTTTGGGAATATGTTTGAAGTTGGGGTTTGATTGTGTTTGTGAGGGTTTGGATGATTTTGTTAGGGTTTGGAAATAATAAAAGTTGAAGGTTTTGTTGGGTTTAATATTTTTTTGAGGGTTTGGTTGATTTTGGTTGAGATTGGAAATTATAGACAAAAACATGAAATACACTTTCTGGGTTCACTTGAATGTTCATAAGTAGACTCGAAATGTTTGTCCACAATTTGGAGTTTTTGTCTATAATTTCATGTTTTTGTCCACATTTTCCAGAAATTATATGAACATTTTCTGGGTTACTTAAATGTTCATAAGTAGACTCGAAATTTTTGTCCACAATTTCAATTTTTTGTCCATAATTTCATGTTTTTGTCCACATTTTCCAGAAAATTGTATGAACATTTCTGGGTTCACTTAAATGTTCATAAGTAGACTCGAAATTTTTGTCCACAATTTCATTTTTTTTGTCCATAATTTCATGTTTTTATCCACATTTTCCAGAAAATTGTATGAACATTTAAACATGTTCATACGAATTGGTCATGTTTCTTGGCATCTATTAAACATGTTTCTTAGTATCTTTGTAACAATTTTATCATTTTTTATCTCAACCAACCAAAATCACTTCAAAATAAAAAAAACCAAATTTTATTATTTCCAATGTAGACAATGGCAATAGGTTGCTCCTGGGTATTTGTTTGAACATATTTAGTTTCACCACAATTTGGGAAACATTTTTAGACATCCTTTTTTTATATCTTTCACAACAAGTAATGTGAAGATTCCAATGGCAATAGGTTGCTCTTGGTAACATTAAATATAAAAGAAACTCATGGGTAACCTAAAATATATGTAAATGTTTCCAACCAATTTCACCATTTCATTTATCTGTTCACTACCTTTAATACAATCTCAAGTATAGAAAGAATAAAGCAACCAAAATTTTAAATACAAAAAGTATAAACGTAAATACAAAAATAACAAATGTGTATCAAAACATAAAACTATATGCCGGTAAAGAATTGGGCAGCAACAAGCACGGTAAAGAATTGTCCAGTTTTAGCTTTGTAAAGCTTTGGGCAGCAAGGAATTGTAATAGAATTCTAGCAAAATGCGTTGCCTTATTCTTGGGCAATCAGCCTACAAAACATAAAAGACATTTAAAAATTATTGGTTAGTTGTTTTGACTTAAAATGAACGCATTAACGCATCATGAAATGAAGGTGTGGAAATCATACCTCTCCGAACTGTACTATCTTGTTACAAAAAATCAAGGATTCCATGTATGTGAGCATGAAAATCCCACAGTCGGAGCTAGAAAAATTGAGGCAAAAGTACATAAAAATAAACATTGATCAACATAATTTATGGAAATTTACTTCACTTAAATTGTCTTTCATAACATCCATAGAAACCAACATGTACCAACAACCTATGTAACATCCATAACATCCATAGAAAGTGTGGACAATTATCTTTAAGTTTGGACATTATTGTCCACATGTTCTGGAAAATAATAATAACATTCAAGTGAACCCAGAACCAACATAGCAACAATTATATTTGAGTTATCAACCAACAACCAACATCTCAATTACATTTGAGTTATCAAAACACCAACAATCAACATAGCAACCAACATAGCAACAATTACATTTGAGTTATCAACCAACAACCAACATCTCAATTACATTTGAGTTATCAAAACACTAAGAATCAACATAGCAACCAACATTTGCATTTGAATTATCAAAACACATTAAAAGAGAATATGAACTTACTTACACAGTCTACACTCAAATTTGACTCAATATATTTCGGGTCATGATAGATTTTGGTACTTACACATATTTATCTTGGGTTGGTATGTCATCCTTGTATTCTAGGAGCCATGTATGGGCATCCTTATGGTGCAAGTTCTCTATGCATATCTGCTCCAAAGCTTTTCTCTATGATGCAAGCAACAGAAAGTAGTACCAGTGGGATTATATGTAAATACTGGGTTAGTAAGAAAATTGAAATGAAAAACAAGTGTTTACCAATGTTGGCGCCAAAGCTCTATGGGTTGCACTAGGTGAAGAATAAAAAAAATAGAAAAATTTTTGTAGACAATCTACAACCAGCATAACAAAATGGCCATTGTGGCATGCTGGGACAAAAATCTGCATTAACAAAAGGGTAGGTCATACACAGGTTTTTCAGAATAGATATGTAACAATAGTTTTGGACAAAATGAAAGTTGGAGAAGGTCTTTAATTATCCGGTTGCAAGTTCCCGGCATTGCGCGTACCCAACTAGGGCGGAACACAGATTGTGGTTGAGGCTGGTCATCCTGAATGGGTTGTTTACCCTTTCTTGTTCTTTTGCCTCTTTGTGTTGAGGTTGACGGACTCACACCCAGGATCGTAGTCTGCATAAATCATAGTTAGTTATTTCGACAAAAGAGCTCGCTGTATTGACATCATGCATAGTGTAAAAGTATGAACAAGTATTTGCCAAGGTTGAAATTTTGTTATTTTACCCCGTCATGTACGCTTATTATAAAGTTTATGTACGGTGGAGGGTGGCCGCTTTTAGTGAGTTTTTGCATAAGGACATCCTTGAAAGTGTCCACCACTTGCGTGTGTCACACTTGCTTAGTAAACAATGTGGAATTGTAAAACTCATGTCTCAAATATGCAATAAATAAAGGATCTGAAATGCAAAATGAGTATGTAATTACCGCGGTGGATATCCACCTAGAACCATTGTCCTGAGTTTGATCGCCTAACAATGATGACACCTCTCGACCCGTGACCTCATATGTTTCGGTCGAGATTACCACCTCATCGCTGTCAACCTCGTTGGGCCTAGAAAATTTTAAACGTGTTATAAACCAGTATGAGGTAATAGTGATAATCACTTCATAAATTATTACATAATTGAAAGAAAGGAGTTGTTACAACCTTCTCCTAGTGGCCTGCCTTTTCGTGCCCCCCCATTTCTTCCTAAAATCAGCCAAGACAGCCTCATCAGCAGCTGTTGGCTCATATAGGAAATGAGCATCCACCCACTGCTCATTATTTTTAAACATGGAGTACATAAAGTTATTTCATGTGTGATTTTTAAACAAAAAAAAACTTAAAGCATGAGCATTTAACCCAACATAAAGTAAGCATGAGCATTTAACCCAACATAAAGCAACAACAAATGGAGTACATAAAGTTAGTTCATATGTGATTTTCATATGTCATTCATAGTGTTTCTTAAGTAATTTATCATTACACTACACACGTACCTCATTTCTAACTGGTTCCGAATGGGGGGCCACTATCATTAGATTCTTCTGGGCTCGTGTTTTCGCCCTTGTATACGTCACACTAGTAGCCCCCTTTGATGGTGAACTCACCAAATCCACCACAGCTGCAGCTGCCTCCCCTGCATTGTCCTGCTTTGATGGTGAGCTTGCCAAGTCCACCATCGCCACCTTGGCCTTCTTTTTGGCAGCTTTGCCTCTTTTGGCAGTTTTGCCTCTCTTGACAGCCTTGGACGGTGAGCTTGGCAAGTCCACAATGGGGGTTTGAACGGGCAACTGGCTTTGTGAGGGTGGGGGCTGGCTTTGTGAGGGTGAGGGTCGGGGCTGGCTTTGTGACGGTGAGGGTGGGGGCTGGTTTTGTGAGGGTGAGGGTGGGGGCTGGTTTTGTGAGGGTGCGGTTTGGTTTTGTTGAATATTGGAGTTACTCTCTAGGACCGTGGCCACCAGACCCTTCACATGGTCAAGCTCATCCTTTAAGCGCCGAACTTCTCGTGCTAGAGCTTCCCGTTCAGCCCTTTCAGCTTGGAGCTCTAGCTGCAATTGATTGGACGGCGTTTGAGGAATATTGCTTGGTCCAGCCCCATCATCCCTTGATATGGTTGGGTGCGAGCTGCCATGGGTTTCTTGCAAGGTCTCCATTCTACCACATTGAACTCTTGCTCCCATGGCATTGCTACAAGCACGGACAGCACCTGCAAATTGCACTATATGAATTAGAACGCTAAAATACTAACATACAACATCTTTATAAGAAACTAACATTGATATTAAACTAGTACGCAACTTTAGTGTAAGATACTTACATTGGCACTGTTACTAAATGCCTCCCTTGCCTTCTTAGTATACATTCTTTGGTAGGTCCATGCTAAAAATCTTGGGAAAGGTTGGTTAATTTCGTCATTCTTCTGACCAACCCCCAAGTGCTCACATGCCCATATCTGCATAAATGATGACATCAATGGTAAGTTTAAGAATAAAACAAAATTTAGAATGGTTGTGGAGTAAACAATGAGGATAAAAAAAAATTTACCTGAAGCAAGGTAGTGCAACCTTGAATGTGCAAGTTGTCTCTACCTTTTTTCGCTTGCATTGATGAAGCTGCGCGATTTAAACCACTAACCAAGAAGTCATACACTGCCTTCCCCATGCATATGTACCTAGGTTGGCTCTATCATCAAGCAATGGTAGGAGGCTTGGGTTGACTTTTTTGGAGGTTGTAGGAAACAAAAAATAACTAAAGACTAAGGCAATATACAACCTAACCCTATTTGGGACTTGTATGGAAGGTTTGGTGAGCAATGTCACCAATTGAGTTCGTTCTGGTGAAGTTGTCTTCAAATGCCTATTTAACAATATCTCCACCACAGACCCCTCAGAATGAGACTGGTTCCAATCAATTGGCTCCCCCCTCACAGGCAACCCCAATATGAGGGCAATGTCATATAGGGTGAAAGGTATGAGCCTATCACCCACTTTGAATGTACGTGCATCGGCATTCCAACTTTTAGCCATCACTTCAAGTATTCGTCCACTGGCCTCAATGTTGCAGTGGAGATTCAACAACCACCCAAATGGAGTGGTTTGCAGCTGGCTCTTACATTCTTCAGATAAGATCTTGTTAACATCTATCAATTTGCTAACAATGCACTGATGGCGAATACGAGGTGCAGCTTCTATGTTGCCTGCAGGTGTGTTGACATCAATACTCGCCATTGCCTTGGCCACATGCAAAATGGAAATCCATAGAATTAGAATATCTCATAAAATCATTGATCATTAAAAGAAACAACAAGATATAGAGGATAGATGCTAACAAGAATAAGCTCATCCAAAGAAACTATGTCTTGAAGCCAGCATGTCACACAAGCATTTAAGTCATACAAAATGTTTTTTTTTTTTTTTTTAAGTTACACAAGGACCCAATGGGTTTTGAACCCAAGACCTAACTGTCCACCTTTTTATTACAATGAGGATAATCCCATATTTGAAACATGTTAAAGCTCTTTTAACAAGTTTAAAGAAGAAGATAAATCATCATTATATGTTTCTGTAATGCGAAGACAAGGATTTAAAAAGTCTGCCAATTGAACCACTATTGTATAGAAAATGTGAAAATTGTCCAGAATACCCTTAAATTATCCAGAAAACCCTAACATTGTCCACATTTTAATCACAGTTTAAACATGTGGCCATTCCAAACATATTTGTCACATTCAAGTCAACCTATGACCACACACACACAAAAAAAAATAAAAAATAAAAAACAAAACAGATGTGACAACATTCCATAAAGTACTTTGTTAAACTCAATCTACCTTGGCTCACTTTAAAAGATATTGTAATAGTATAATGCAGATGCCATTTTCATAATTTAAACACAGACACAGTAGATAGACTAACAATAATTTTCAGTCAATATGTTTGCTTTCATCAATTAAAGTGAATGGATATTTATAATAAATAGATCCATGAAGCAAGTATACCTATATGGGCTGTTCTGTTAGATTAACCCTTAAGAAAACTTCTGTTAGATGTTGTTGTTCTGTTTTCAGGACCCACAAGCACTTCCTGCTAGCAAAGAAAGATCCAAAAGAGTCTAAGTTAATAAATTAATAACATGGAGTGCATGACAAGGCAGTAAAGAAAAAGACAAAAGAGATGGAGGAAGAACAGTTGACACACATATGATACACAGTTTTTGCTTCTGTAACTCTTCTTGTACACAATCATTCATCATTCATTATGTCAAAAGAACAGTTTCTCAATTTTGTTATGTGATTCCATAAAGTAGTTTAAGGACAAATGCTAGTTACAATAATCTTCATTTGAGCTTAGATTATATTCTACTCCATCAGATTGAGCTAACCCAACTTGCATAAACCAATTTTGGTTCTAATTTGTCCCCCAAAGTCAAATCAATGCCAGTATCTTAACCCATATAAATGTTGTGTATGTTTATATATATAACCAATATAGACTAAATCCAACAATAAACCACTTAATTCACAGTGAATGCAATTTCAATTATATTTTCCTGCACCACATAAACACAAGCTGTTTGACCATATAAGAAAGAGAAAACACATATTACAAATGATTGATCTTAGCTAATTCCTGCAATAGAGAGTCACAAACTCACAATTCAAAAATCCATGTAGCAAAATCATTGCTTAAAAGAATTGGATATAACAGCAAATTACATATAATAGGTTCAATCTCCCAACCATACTATACATTTTTTGATAAGTAACAAACAGCCCTAACAAAAAATATTAGTTCTGAAAAAAACAAGGAATCTAAAAGCAGAAAGAAGGATCAGCCACAATACCAGCCAGATGAGCCTTGCAACGATAAGGTAAACTTGTGATCAAAGTTGTAATCCTTGGTGAAGAGGTCTGCATAAAGGTGCAAATTTAAACACAACTAAAATGGGCAAAGTAGGTTACAATAAAGTTTGAATTGTATACATTAAACTGTGATAGCATCTAACAATTAAAGAATAAATTTTATGGAATAGAAAGGCACAAGTGTAGATGTAAGGCTCTTGATAGTGTCTAAGATATCATAAAGATTAACATTAACAGTGTTGGTGAAAGTGTGAGGTGCATTTAAGTGCAAAGTGCAAGTGCCTTCTAAAGGGAACATTAAAAAAAATGTAATAAATTTGAAAACAATTATAAATGGAAAATAGGACAATCAAGTGATCAACTAATCATATAAACAGCTATGATATTTGATAACCATGATTAAAATGAAGTACATGGCTGAAATAAAATATACCCAAAAGGCAAAGACCACAAAGCACTGTAATGGTAAGTACTGACTTCTATGCCAACATAAGCAATGCAATGCAATCCTAAAATATATAATCATCATTTCATCCTCATTAAGCATAAGACCATTACCATTGTCTTCACAAGATTTGCAACCCTCATCATCTTTCTCATCTAGTTCAGACTTTGTTATATACATCTAATCATTATAATTTATTTCAAGTACTGCAGATTTATATATATCAGTTGCCTATAATGCACTAAAAGGTCATTGTCTATAGGAAGCCCAACAATCATAGAAAACCAACAAATAAAGACCAACATTGTACAGAAAACCCTAATTTTCTCCACAAAACCGAACAATTGTCCAGAATACCCAAACATTGTCCACACTTAGTCCAATCATAGTATCAACTCAAAAACATTAAAAAGCACAGAAAAAAATGGAAATGTAAACTCACCTTTCTCTTTGGTATGAGGTTTCTCAGTTCTTTGTGCTGTTGTGTCTACGGGTGCAAGGGAATGGGTCACGATGGCTTGAGTTTGAGTGTTTGAGAGGAGTGGACTTTGTTTCTTGGGGATGTTTGCAAAAGGAAACCGTGAAGAGAGGGAGACGAAAGACTGTCAGATAAAGAGTTTCAGTTTTAGTTTGAAACAGTTACAGTTCAGTTTCGAAAGAGACAGAAGAGAGGGCGTCGTGTTGAGGAAGCTTCTGACATGCAGGGGTGAAGAAACGACGCCGTTTGGGGACCACTTTCCCCCCAAAAGCCCAACACAACACCGTTTTGGGGACCATTTTCCCCCAAAAGCCCAACACGGCCCGTTTTGGGAATTTCTATTTCCCCCCAAAAGCCCAACACGGCACCGTTTTGGGAATTTATATTTCCCCCCAAAAGCCCAACACGGCACCGTTTTGGGGACCACTTTCCCCCCAAAAGCCCACACGACGCCGTTTTGGGGACCAATTTTCCCACCAAATTGCCCACGTTGGACCGGCCTTCTTTCTTTCTTTTTTGGTTTCTTTCTTCTTTCTTTCTTATTTTGGTTTGGTTTAAGTGGATTAATGGGTTTGGGATTTTTTTTTTGCAATCTCATATGTTAATATATTATATATTGGGTTATTATATGACAATGGGTTTTGGGCTTTTTAAGTAACCTTATATTTTATTGTATAATATGGGTTATCATATGACAATGGGTTTGGGCTTTTTAATA
>BKZX01026366.1:52068-62545 GCA_014362285.1 Fagus crenata
TTCTTCTTCTTTTTTTTTTTTTTTTTTTTTTTTTGGCTTTTGTCAAGTCTGGAGTTTCACCTCAAAAAAGAATTATTTTTCAAGGCCTAAAATTTGTCAACTATTTGTGTAATAGTCAAGAGGAGTGCTTTTGAGATTTTAATGAGCCCAAAGGAATACCTCTTTAAGAATTAGAAAGCTAGTCGAAGAGGCAGTGCCATGTGATGCCACCAGACCTATTTAATAAAACGTGTATAGGAAGAAGCCAAAGGAAAAAAGAAATGTTCTAAGAAAAATGGTAGATCCAATCAGAAACACCAGGCCATCTTTGCTTAAAATAAGATGATGATGAGAGGAACTTTTGTAACGTGGCCTTGATTGATGAATCAATAGACATCAAAGTAGCAAGTTGGCACATACAAGAAACAATTATATCAACCAGCCGGCAAATGTCCTTTCAGGCTAGTCCAAAGAATAAAAGCAAATTAACAAGACAGAACCACATTTAGTGGTTGGCAGTTGGCACGGCCAGTTTGGCATCACTCGGGTGAAGCCTCCTGGAATGGTAAAACATCCAATTCATCTTGTTATATTGGAATTGGAATCATCCTTACAAATGTCTCAAAGAGGTTCCTTTTTATACAAGTGGCACAATTCTACCGACCAAATTAGGAAGAATGCAAATGCAATTGTTACTCTACCTTTTAGAGTTCGATAATCACACTAAACTTTGGTTTTCTTGATCTCTATGGTGGAAATCAGAATATAACTATACCTGTTTACATTTCGAAGTTGCAGTGCAAGAGTCAACAGAAAATCTTGGACAGCGGGATAGAGCCTGATTAGGAGTCTAAGCAGGGAAACTTTTCATTCTCTAGCTTAAAGTGTTGGTATAAACAATGATTTCCTGGATGAACTATTATAACTTGCTTATACCTTGGACTAATATACAATATAAATTTTACAAACAAAGAGACCACCTTCCATTTACAACAATCAAGAGAGTTGTTACATGATCAAGAAATCCAGCATCTGCCCAAGATTTTGGAGCTCTTACTGCTCCTTCCCCCTCCCTCAAACTCCCATGCAGAAAGAATCCAGTCACTCCTAAAAGAGGTCAGCAAAATAGAACTGCCAAAATATCTGAAAAATAAAAGGAGCATGAATACTAAATCCTCTTAATACAGAAGTCTGGCTCCACTCCATGATGCATTCTGGGGTGAATGAAACTTTAAAGCTTTTGTTGGTATTTACACTCATTCAAATGGGTCTTGTTCTTGGTGATCCACCAGGAATATGGGCTCTATATGGAGAGGTCTCTTGCCAAAGATCAAGAGTGTATGTTGTGTTTGGTCTCATCGTATATGACGAGTACTCATTGAAATTGTAGCCGCTTTGTCCCACCATAGCATACGCTGGGTGAGGAGGAGATAAAAAACAGCTCTTGTGTGCAGGTCCATATTGTCTTAATGGGCTTGAACAGGGAGATACAGGCAAAGACGTAATCGCTCTTACACTATCCCTGCACATGAAAGTATGAAAGCAAAGTCAGTCACTTCAATAATGTCATACAATTATGAATCACAAATGAGGATAAAACGGCAGAAGGTTACCCACCTTGGGCTTTTCAAAGCTCTTGAACTGGGAACCACTGGCATTGTTGCATAATCTCTATCAATCGAAGGGATATTTGTTCTATTTGAATGGAGTTCTAACACTGGCTGCTCAGAAAGTCAAAGCAAGTAAGAGATTAGCTTAATGCCAACTTCACTGACTGATAAAAATTAGAGGTGGATATAGTTTTAATTTTATCAAAGTAAATTGCCAGAGGACCTTCCTCATCTCTTAGAGGAAAAGAAAGTGAGTAGATATTCAACCTTTTATATCTTTAGTTTTCTAAAATGTCATCTAAAAAGATGATTCTCATTCTTAGCCGAAAATTATATAAGATTAAGACATTCTTTTTCATGTTTCTAAAAAAATATTAAAAAAAAAAAAAAAAAAACCACCTCATGTTGATCAAAATGTTGAACAATATGCATACAAATTGTGCTATCTTATTGGTTTTCAAAGAATATGTATATAGACCAATATGTCAAAGTCACAATTATCTACTGCAGCTACCAATCAACATGTGATTTGGAGTTTTACCTCATCTGTTCATCTCATAGAAATATTGGTCTATATCCTAATCAGGTGCTTATGCTCATGAAACTCCAACCATCAAATCATAAGACCCCTAATGGATTCGTTTTTTTCCTTTATCTTCTTTGTTCCCTTTATCTGATAAGTAATGATAACCACAGATATCATTTGAGTTTTATCATTTTAAGTTTTCAACAATAGTACAATCATAGCACACATTTTGGTTCAATTTAACAAAGCAAGAGAAACAAAGATGCAATAAGATTGAAGAACAGAAAAATAAAAATAATCTAGGAATTAGCATCTAGGCTTGCTCGGAATTGGCACCAAGCAAGAGAAACAAAACCTATGGATCATCTATTGGCTGAAAGCAACACCAAACCATTTTTATTAGTCAAGCAAATTGTCTATCTCCATTGGAGTACAATAGCATTCTTATATAAACTACTAGGACTAAATTCTAATTAACTTAAGAAAATCCAAAAATACCCTCATACTCTAGGAAATTAGATAAAATACTAATTACCTAATAAGGCTTAAAATAAAATCCAATTGACCATTAAAAATATATTGATTTTTAAAATTAAAATAAAATTGTCTTGGCACTTCTAGCATCATTCTCCTCTAGTTGGAGAAAAGTCGTCCTCCAGTTTTGAAGTGTTTAGGGATAAAAACTCTTGCTTGTGATACTTGCACCAACTCTTGAAGCACTTTTGGTAGAACTAAGAACAAAGAAGCTTCTTATTCCACCATATCATAAATTTGTTTGAAATGATAAAGTCAAGGGGTGTAATCAGTATTGCAAACAATATAGCCTTATTTTGATCCATGGAAAGTACTATCGTATCAAGTTTTTGCACTTCATCAAACTTTTCTACTTGATGCTCCAAGGAGGGTAGATCAGTATTGTTCAAAATATGTGCACCTCTAATTTTTTGCTCTCTTCTCAAAATTTCTCCTCATCAAGCACTGCCTCTCCAACAGGTTGTATTAAGTCTTTAGATATTTCACGACATTATTTAGGCTCTACAGTATCTTCTTGCTGCATAAGCATTGAAGAAAACCTGTTGGCGCTTGTACTTCTCTTTCAACACTAGGTATGTTATTATCTCCCTTGTTAGAAGCTTCTCCTTCATTGCTATTTGTCATTCTTGACATCTCCCCAATGAGATGAGACAAGCCAAGTATTCATTTTACCACTCTTGTTTGAACCTTGCAGACAAGTCTTGAAAGGCTTTCACTAGATTTTCTAAGGTTTGCTCTGTGGCAAGCTAGAATTTAGGACCAAAAACAACACCAACACTCATCTTGTCTTCTTTAAATTGTGCTACTGACTATCTATTTCCTAGCCTGAAGATCATTTCTTCAATCTAGAAAATCACCCTGATAAGATTGAGGTAGAGATTTCTTTCGATAGGATTGGAGTAGATATTCCTATCTAAGTCTTTCTTTAGTAATGGCAAGCTTGTCCAATCTAAGCAAAGTTTTTCAATACTATTCCAGTAATTAGTTTCATTTTGGCAAACCTAACCTTCTTGTTATGGGATAAACATACTAATTAAAAGAATTGATCCATCTCATGTTATCATTTTGGCAAACTTAACCTTGTTATGAGATAAACCTACTAGTTCAAAGAATTGATCTATCTCATGTAACCAATTGGTGAAAATCTATGAATCTTGACCACCATCAAATGTAGATGCCTCTAACATTACCATTGTGCACTGGGCTAGGAGTTTTTCCAACCTCGACGTAGTATAGAGCCCACTAAGATGTTACCACAGCTTCAACCAAATAAATTGAAGAAGCAAACGTGTCATGCACTGTTTGAACTTTGAACACTAAAGGATAGCCCACTGTGTTAAGTGTTAACTTCGTGGGTCGGACCACGTGTTAATTGGGCCAGCATAATACTCCAAAATTCCAACCATATTGCTTCAGGCCTTCCCCATATATTTTTTTAACTGAGTACATAGTTCAAATCAAAAGATGGGTCCACGCTGACCCAACAGATCCACACAAAAGTCTCGGTCCGAGCAACAGTCGAGGCTAGGTCTGGCGGTGTTGAATCTGCAACAGTATTCTTGGGTTTGTCATCTTGGTGTCATCAAATCGGGCAATGGGTTCTCAACAAACTTTTGGTGTGGTTGGGCTTCAATATTTTTTGTTTTGGATTCGGTTTGTGGTGTTTGCAATTGGTTGTTTTGGCTATGACGTCATTGGTTGGGTGTGGCTACCAGAGGTGTGGGGATGTATTCACGACAGTGCGGGGATGGGTTGGGTTTTGGGCTGTAATAGGGGTTTGGGTTTTGAGCGGTGTAAATGGATTTTTTTTCTTGTTGCAGTTCTAGTTGTGACCCATGGTGAGGCTTGAAAACCACAATCAAATTTTGATCTGATACCAAAATTTGACGCTGGACAAGACCAAAATGGATGCAATAACAAAATTAAAGAATAGAAAAATAAAACGAACCTAGGATTCAACACCTTGGCTTTGCTTGGAATCGACACCAAACAAGAAAAACAAAACCTAGGAATTAGTATCTAAGGCTGGCTGGAATCAACACCAGATCATTGAGAAAATTTCAACGGAAATTTTATATAAGACTGTCTATCTCCATTTGAGTACACTAGTGTGTTTATTTAGACTGTTACGACTAAACCCTAATTCTAATTGACCGGAAAGCCCAATTATTGAATTACAAAAATACACCTGAGTCTAGGAAATTAAAATAATATACTAATAACCTAATTAACTAATAAGACCTAAAATAAAATCAAAGAGACCAATAAAAACACAATTGACTTCAAAAATTAAATAAAAATGATTTCACGCTTCCCACATCATAAATACTGTTTACAAGCACAATGCTCATGAGTGAAAGCCCTAAACAATGAGATGTTCTCTCTTTCTTTGGTGACCACAGTAAATAATTCATGAGCCAATAATACAGCTCCTTCACCATAACATATGTATTTTAGAGTTAAAAAAAGGTTTTCCCAAATTCTTTTTAATGATTTTTGAATAACTTCACAGAGAATCAAATCAAAACAGGCATCATGTATCATGTCCTCTTATATTAGAAATTAGAGGGTATAAACTTAAAGAGGTATAACATTTTTTTATTGAAAAGGATGACAATCTTAGGCATTACCGGTGTGCGGCTTCCATCAAACATGTACGGGAAGGCATCCTTGGTCACGTTCATGTTAGCCACTCTAGTTGTTGCCTGGTCTCAAATGAAAGGGTGATTTAGTAGTTCTGACGCTGTAGGGAATGGGTCACGTTGAGGAAGTTTGAGTGTTTGAGAAGAGTGGACTTTGTTCTTAGGGATGTTTGCAAGAGGAAACCGTGAAGAGAGTGAGAGGAAAGAGTGTCAGAAACCTGAGTGACAGTTTCTTTTTCAGTTTCCGTTTCGAAGATAGAGAAGAGAGGGCGTCGTGTTGAGGAAGCTGAAGTTAGACATGCATGTTTTACAAAACGACGCCGTTTTGGGGACCACTTTCCCCCTAAAATCCCAACACGGCACCGTTTTGGAAACCACTTTCCCCCCAAAAGCCCAACACGGCACCATTTTGGGGACCACTTTCCCACCACAAGCCCAACACGACGCCGTTTTATATTATCAAGTTTCCCACCAAATTTCCTACATTGGACCGGCCCATTCTTTCTTTGTTTTTTGGTTTCTTATTTGTTCACAATTTTAATATTAATAAATGGGTTGGGTCCTTTAAAACCAATAGTCCATTTACTTATATTAAAAATTATTAAAAAAATGGGTTTGCTTGGCCAATTAGTGATTGGTTTCAGTGGGCTAATGGGTTTGGGCTTTATTTACAACCTCTATCATTAAGGTATAAAATCTTAAGCAATTACATATTTAATCAATTAAATTAATTTACATGTAAATATTAATCAATAAATTAATTTTTTGGTTTCTTAGTTTTGTTTCAGTGGGCTAATAGATTTGGGCTTTTTTTGCAACCTCTAATATTAATGTATTAAAATTTTAAGCAATTAAATATTTAATCAATTAAATTAATTTACATGTAAATATTAATCAATAAGTTACCAGAAAAATGTACATATTAATGAATAAAATAGTTATTAAACTATTTTAAATTAAAAAAAAAAAAAAAAAAGGAAGACAAAATATATAATATCTAAAATTTAGTTAGGGGGGCAAAATTATAATTCGACACTAACATACATACATATAATAAAATCTAATAACTTTTTTTATATTAAAATCAATAAAGACAAAAAATTAAAAGATTATAATAAAAATATTTAAATTCAAAAATATAAGTAGAACATTGGAATTGAGTAATTTAGATTTTAGTTATCAAAAAGTAACATTGATATTTTATGTAATGTAATTATACAAACTAACGTATTAAAAACGTATGTCATACAATGTTCTTCATATTCGTGTTTACATTTGATAACCACCTTGGTACTACGATTACATTTGAGTGACATATTTAAACAACAAATTGTAATGTTTTTCTACAAATGGCCACCTTGGTACTACGATTACATTTGAGTGACATATTTGAACCACCTTGGTACTGTGAGAACCACGACCCTTGACCCAATGTAAAGGCCTAAACATAATTCTCAAAATGGAGACTTTCACTGTTTTCCATCCTAATCTCTAGGGGAATTTACAATGGAGTCGCCACCTAACTTTTATAAAAAAGCTAAGGAAAAAAGTACTTCTCATTTATTGATTGAATAAAGAAATATACAAAAAGTTTAGAAAATTGAACAAATTACATAATTTTGCCCTAGATACAATCTAAGGAAAAATAAAATTACAAGGCGTTGTGTCCTAAATACATTCTAGAAAACAGAAGTAAAAGGATACATGGACTAATCTAACTTCCCCTAAGATTAGGGTTCGGGGGCTAGGGGATTGAGTGGGAAGGTGTTAGGCACCCACCCAACCTGACCTAAGTCAGTCTCTAAGGATTCCCTAATCTATAGTTCACAACTCAGTAAACAAACCATCTTGCTTTGACTCATATCATCATACAGTACATGCAAAGAAAAATTAAATAGTGATTAATCATCAAGTAATTAAAATTATTTAGGCACACATCTCACATGAAAAACAAATTTAAAGTTGCTGTAATTTTAGTAAAATATGTTAAAAAAATCAGATTTGCATCATTCACAAAACAAAAACCAAAAACAATGCAATCTAGCAATTGTACATTAAAAATTAATCAAGCAATTGAAATTAAAACCTAATCATGCATTCTACACAATTAAAGTTGCTGCATTAAATTAAAAAATAGAAGATTATACCTTTTGGGATGCAACCTCTTGAATGAGTGTCCTGAATTGAATTTGATTGTGATGGGATGCGGCCTCTTGATTGAGAATACCACCGGTCCTGAAAATTGATTTTTAAGAAAAACCGTTAAATTTGGTTGAAAGAGATTAAAAATGAAATTGAAAGGTTGGAAATAGAGATTACAAAAATGGCTTTTGTAATCTCTGGGCTTGAATATACGAACACACTTGTGTTCTTATTCTCAAGTCTAACCCTTTGCAAAAATTCTCTTGAATTTTGCTTAGGATTCCTCTGACTAATTTTTTCAACCTCCTTTAAAAATGAGAATATTTTCTATTTATATGACGGCCCTAAAATGAACCTACTCACATTTTAGACTTCATGGGAGTGCATTAGGGTTTTGGAAATTTGATAGACTTCCTGAAAATCCCGAAATTCTGACAGATTTTTAGGCTCTGATTACGGGACCATTTTGACACTCTAAACATTCGAATTTGGAGATGGTCATTAGACACATATTTGTAGACCATCATGTCAGATTTCCAGCCCAATTTGAATCAACTCAATAGGATAATTGAGTCAAAAGTTATGGTCAAAATACCGATCAGTATACGGGCTGAAATCCAAATCCGAATCCGAATTGGGCTTTGGATAATTCCGGGTTTTTTCACCTTTGGTCAACTTTTAGTGGATTTAGAAGTCCTTCTTTGGCTGAATTCAAGATTTCTTGATTTTCCTCAATTTATTAATAATTAATATGATAATTATTGGTCAAAATAATTATCCCATTAGTTAAAAATAAATCAATTTAAGAATTATCCTTTAATGAATATCTTGTGCATGAATACTTATCATTTTAAGGTGTTCTAAACCAATAGGAATAATTTATTAATTAATTTTAATTTAATCCTTTAGAGGACCAATCAAATTAATTAACAAGTAATCCTATGCATGTGAGCATATGGTAAATATCATTTCAAAAAATCAAATGTATTTCCTAAATAAATTCTTGGTTTTTTATCTGATTTCCAATCCAAAAAATGCCCTCTCATTCTTAATTCAATTTTGATCCCTTAAAATATAATTTTAAATTTATGGACCAACTTTGAATTGTCAAGCTTGTGAAATTACCATTTTACCCTTTATGCACTAAAGTGTAAAAAAGTAAAATTAATGATTATAAAATGGGGTGTCAACAGGTACTACGATTACATTTGAGTGACATATTTGAACAAACATTAATAATTAAAGTATATGACAATATACTAATGGCCATCTTCTATGTGAACAGCAAATCCAATCCAAACAGGAAAGTGTTGGATGACTATAATGGTTCCAATCAGCACTCGATCTATAGCGAATGGTATGCTTAGGGTTGATCCGAGGAAAAGACGAACACACGATCTATACCTTTCCTTGTATCTAACTATAACTTAACCATTAAATGTATGAGATATAATTGATGATGTAGACACATGAGAGGAGGTTATCCTAATGGGGAAGAGCTGGATGACTAGGATGACCAATGTTTTCCAATTATACCACACATTACTGATAAAAAATAAAAAAAAAAAAAATTGTTATGTTATTATTATTTTTGCTAAATTGCATTATATTACTTGTATAAGTTAAGAATACTTTCTAAAGTTACATTTTTTAATTGAACTTTACGTTTTATTATTGTTAAAAGAAGTTCTATATTGTAATGAATAAATTCGTAAATTAGTTAACAACAAATATTGATTTAACATATTCAACCATGATTATTACAATTTCTGAATCTAACATATGTAAAATACATTATTGTACCTTTTTTTTTTAAATAGTTTTTCGTTTTCTAATCTTCATAATATTGTTTTGACATACAGTTAATAATTACAACTTCTGAATCTAACTTGTACATACTTTCTGAAGTCACATTTTCTTAATTTTTTTTACGTTTTATGTCAATAATTATTAACTGTATTATTTGTAATATTTAAATTGATAATAATATTTGAATGAATATTTGCAAATTTTCTCAATAAATATTAAATGTATTATTAACAACCAAATCTTTATAACAAATTTAATGCTGCTGAAGTTATCTTATACTAATGTTCTTTTTATAATACTAACATAAAATTGTGTTTATAACCACAAAAACAAACCATATAAAATGTATTCATAATCCTTGTATGAACTGTATTAATATCAGCAAAGTTTTTAAAACAACCTATGCAATTGCATAAAAAACCTGAATTGAGATCATGGATTTGCATGATTGCACCATGCAATTGGCTTGAATGGTTAAGATTAAAAGTTTCAACATTCACTTTTAATCTCATCCATTAAATAAATAAATATTTATTAAATCAACTTTTTAATTTTTACACACTTATTAGATATAAATTTGCATTTGCAATTGCACTAGCTGGTTACACAGCATATACACAACATATACTTCCTCTTGAAAGAGCTGATTTTTTATACAGTAGAACTTTAACAGCTCAACCTTAGCTGGTTAACAAAACACAGGCTGATGGGGCTGATGTGATCTTCTGAATACAAGGACACGACAATCCCATCAACCGAACTGTCCTCTTCTTGGAACTACACGTCCCTACTGCTGCGGGCTACTCTAACCTTCTGCTGTGTTCTTGGCCTAGAAGGTAGAGTCCTCAAGTCTTCTACAAAACCCGATCTTCCTTCTTCTTCTTCTTAGTTGTCTGCCTCTACGTTTTCTTTATCTTTCTTCCATTCTCAATTCGGGTTAGCTGTCTTTGGGTTGGCAGAGAGCATTAAATGCTTACAAGACTTCTCAATCTCACTCCATCTCCTCTGTGTGTTAGGTGTCTAAACAATGGGATGTAATTTTGTTACTGGGCTGTGACCAAATTTGTTGTTGCTGTGACCAAAATTTAGTGGGAGTACTGTTTGTTTTCAATTTTCCTCTTTATTTGTCAACTTTGTTCATCCTTCAGGGCTCGGTATGCTATCTCTCTCTCTCTCTCTCTCTCTCTCTCTCTCTCTCTCTCTCTCTCTCTCTCTCTCTCTCTCTCTCTCTCTCT
>BKZX01026367.1:0-34599 GCA_014362285.1 Fagus crenata
TTCGTATTTTAAGGTCAAAGAAGTCCTCCTATCAGCCTATGGATTTTGTAGAGTCAGTAAAATTCTAAAAAAATACATGCCTGCAATTCACAAGACAAAATTCTAAGGTAAAAGTTGAATTATAACGAGTCTTTTATTCATTAGAAAAGAGGCGGCAGTTGTCGATTTAACAAACTCAACATAATGCAAGAATGGACCCAAGTAGCTCATTATAAAGCAATTAACAAATTATGACAGATATAATCAGCTTTCCAATGAAAACATACGTTTAGCAAATCTTTTCCTAATATTTAATAGCATATTCTGAGAATACGAGAATGTTTTCAACAACTGAGGGTGATTGCCAGAAGAATTAGGAGAAAGAAATGACATTGAGCAGCAAAATTTGTCATGGCATTATTGCATATCCGTCGAAGCAGGTAGGTTCTGCAATAAACAAAAGATCTGTAGAACTGCAAATAGAACTCATTCATGGGCAGTGTTGTTTTAATGAAAGGTTTTATATATATGTGTTGAATGACTATTTGCATGGGCAGTGTTGTTGAACTCATTCATTTGTGCACGGCAATACACTAGGTAATATTAAGGGCAACTCTAGCAACAGAAAAAAAAAAAATGCAATTCTAGCAGATTTCGGACTATTAATTGTGTCAAGAACAAGTAATGGATAAAGACTGAAGAAGCAATATATATATGGTACTAATTAAGTCAAACGACCTATAGAAACTTAGCAGGAACTACAACCCGAAAAGAGAACAATACAAACAGCCTCTCTACTACATTTGATAAGAAACTTAAATCTACATCCCACTTATTATAGACACTTAAATTGTATTATGGTCCTCATTTTTCTACCATCTAGCTATCTACAGTAGTAAACATCAGCTGCAATGCCATCCTTATCAGTATGTTAGCATTCTTTTCTGTCCAGACAGACTTGAATTCAAAGCAGCAACATACAGGACTATAAAGTGAATGGCCTTTGATCGATGATTTTAATTGTCATCCTAGTAGATTTTTTGACTACCATTTGCATATTCTGGTTTGGGGGCACTCTGCCAAGCTGCTACACCAAAATTGCGACATTGTTCCAGTCTTCTTCTTCTTCTTCTTCTTCTTCTTCTTTTGGTATTAATGTAAGTTCCAATAATTATTGATACAAGTAAATATATTTTATCTCTGACTTGAGAGATTATAAGCTTTAAACGCTGTGACTTCTATTTGTATTTAAATTAGACGAGTGGTCTTGGTCTATAAGCATAAGCTGCAAGACTGGAAGGCAAAAGTGTTAACTTTGTGTTGTAAGCCCTTCCCATCTACACACATTATCTTGTTTCCCTATTCCTAAAACTATTTGTAATAAGATTGATTGTATTATTTGCAAGTTCTGGTGGGGTCAAGACCTAGGGACCAGGAAAATCAAATGCACTTGCTTGCTTGGCCGGGAAAGATTTAATAAGATTATCATCTTCCTTTGGAAGCTGCTTTTTAATGCTCTTCCATTCAAAAGGTAACTATAGAGAAGACATATTGCAGTTAAAAAGGAACCAGAAGATCTTAATGGAGTGTGTCAAAAAGAATATAAGCTGTTTTATTTTTGACAAGTAATACTGCTGTTACTCAGTGATGCACCATGAAGATTTAATATAGCATACAAATGGGGTGATGACTTTCACCATCAAACAAGTGGACATGAAGACCAATGAAAACGACTGGTATATATAGTCTTCCAATCAAATTAATTGAGGGAAAGATGAAATGTGGTTTGAAAAATATGTTGGAGTTTCTTCCTCCTTTGGAGTACATTTCTAAGCCATTATATATATCCGTAGTTGACTATCTAGGGACCATGATAGATTGAAAGTTGAACCATTCTGTCCATTCTTTTTCCACGCATGCATGAATCATGATCACTAATTTCTTTCACTGCATTTCCTACTAAATACTTCCCTAGAATTCCTGGACATCGTTTTGTTATTTGACCAAGGACTTTGAACTTTGAACATTTTGATTTGAGTCGACGCGCCATAAACCTTAAAAGTACCAACTCCGAAAGCAACAAGTTTCAGCTCAATAAGGCATCCTAAAGAATTAGATAACTTGGATAACAAGTTTCTTTTTAAGTCTAGATGTCCAAAGAAACCTCAAATTTATAATCAACTTAAGTTTTACGGCCCTTCTAATAAAGTGATGGGTTAAATCAAAATCTCCGTTGGTTTATCGGAATGAGATTACTCTTCAACCAATGAAAGTTGCATTACTACCCTTTCTCTTGTACGTTCAAAAACAACAGCACTGCTCCATTGAAATAAAACTTTGTTTAGCCTTTCCAAAATGCTTTCCCTCATCAGCTAATTAAGGGCATAGTTAGATCAAAAATCAAAATAGCCTAAGCTTCAAAATGAACATGACATAGTAGAATGATCCTTTTTTATCAGATTCCGATTTTATGCTTCACGAGGATTTCATATCACACACGCGCACGCACAAAAACACCTATAAAAAAACTTACAGTTCTGTTAAAAATTGACGGAATGGAATGAAAGGAGTAATTGAAACAATTCTGAAAGTTGAAGGGTTTAAAATTTCAAATTTAAAGTTCAAAGGGAGTGTGTTTGATCTTTTCCCTTTTAATTAAGGAAGCGATGTCTCAACTTTTGGTCAAATTAAATCCATTTTCTATATGAGACACATCGAAAACCCCATCACTACAAAAAACTTGGCCTATTTCAACACAATTATTTTGAGGGTTCATTAAAAATAGTCGCAATAACATACAATTTTGTGCGGTCAGCTATGAAGGGTGAAATGTACAATTAACCTATTTCGACGGTCATTAATTGGACCGTTGAAATAAACATAAAAAAAATTATATCATACACCTCTTTTAACGGTCATTAGTGTAGTCTTCGAAATATGCATCGTATTAACAGACTTATTTCAACGGCCATAAATACCTTCGAAATAAGGATGAAAAAAATAATAGCTCAATACCTTCGCGCGACTAATCATTTGGTGTGCGCCCAAGGATTTCTGAAAATGAAAACCCCAAAATCGTGAATAGCAACAGCAAATCAATTTTCGCAAAACTTAGATCTTTGACATGAAAACCCCCAAATCGTCAAATACAGACTTCAAAACCCCCAAATTTCGCATTCGTGTCTTTCTCTTCTCTTCAACTCAGATCTCTCTCTCTCTCTCTCTCTCTCTCTCTCTCTCTCTCTCTCTCTCTCTATTGCAAAGGTAAGCTTTTCTGTTTCTCTTTCTTTTTGATCTCTCTCAACTTTGCGAAATTTACTCTTCGTTGAAATTTTGTGATCTTGCATGTCTCTGACTTCGCATTTTTGCTTTGAAATTCTTGTTTTCAAGTTAGATCCGCATTTCGTTTAGTTCAGCTGCGTCTGTTTGATTTTCGAGAAAACAGAGGGAAAATAATGGAACATGAAATTTTGAATTTGTTGTTGATAGGTGGCTTGAATTAGAACACCTATAGCACATTAATATTGCCACACGGATAAAACTCTTGAAGATAGTTGCTTTGGTTTTGTCTTCTTTCAATACATGTAAATGTGATGTTATCATATTCAAGAATTCTAGTGATACTAGAAGACCACATTCAAGACTTCAAGTGATATTAGAAGATCACTCTCTCAAGACTTGTAGTGATATTAGAAGACCAATTCAAGACTTCAAGTGATATTAGAAGACCACTCTCTCCAATATACCTGTGCCTATAAAAGGTGCTGCTTTGGTTCTCTATGAGTGTGCCGAGAGGAAGAAAGGAAAGGTGTGCCGCATATGTGTGAGAAAGAGAGCTCTAAAATAGAATAGGTTGAATAGAATTGTTTTCTATTCTTTGCTATTTGCTAGAGAGAGCTATTGGGTGTATTTGGGATTTGGGTATTGAGAGAGTACCTCTACACCATATTGTATTCTCCATATTTGATAGTGAAACGTTTCTCCGTCGCCGCCTGTGGATGTAGGCCAAAAGCCGAACCACGTAAATCCTTGGTGTTTCTCTTTTGTGTGTGATTGTCTATTATTTTCCTGCTAGTTCTTTTGTTCCATAATTATTTGTAGATCTTTCTCAAGTCAAATTATTTTGCACGATCAATCACGTTTGTGGGAGTGCTTCCGGAGGCCCTTTCGCACAACATTTGTATGGTTTGTCAATGCTGGATCTGTGAGATTTGAACGAAACTATGTGGTTTTGTAGCTTGGAAGATCTGAGATATGCAAGAATCACGTGGATCAAAGTGAAAATTTCTTGTTACTATTTGAATGTGTGAATTTTGACAGAGAATCGCAATGATGCGCGCTAATATTTGAAATTCTGATTAATATTCTGTGGCTATGTAGATCTGATACAATTCATTGGAAATATGTAATTATATAAGCATGCATGTATGTAGGTATAAGGTACATGCATAATATGTGCAAAGATATTTGTGTGTTTAAGTATATTAGCTTATCGATATATTAATCAATCTGAAATATCGATATATTAGCTAAATATTTAATAGATTATAGATATAGATTTGTTTGTATATTTTTTTTATTTAATTGTAACATTGGCTTTTATGTAGATACTTTATTAAAAAAAAAAAAAAAAAATCTAGTTGGTGCTCATGGGAACGGTTGTTGAATCCGCAAACAAGGTATATATTGATTTTGTAGTTTCTGGCAATCATGGGGATTTCTTTTGGAATTTGGGTTTGCTTGTGGTGTGCCATGAAACAATTAGGATTTGCTATGGTTGGGGAAATGATAAATTGGCCTGCATGCTTGTTCTTATGGATGCATACATGCAGTTTCTCTTATGAGAGAATCTTTTTTGTTTTGGGATATATCTTGTATTGATGACTTTATTCAACTCCAGCTGGCTAATGGACTTGTAGCTGAGAAGAAGCCTACAGTCGTTTTTGTTTTAGGTGAGCGCCTGACTCGAAATCTTTGGTTATGATGTTTCATACAATTAATTGTAGTCTGTAAGGCTTCTGCTTATATCTGATTTTCAATAAGGTCTTTGTGAGCATGAGAATTTTAATTATCCACAAAGTACCATATATTTCTGAAATTTTTATGAGCTGAGAAGAAAAAAGTGTACTTTCCTTGGAGATCCCTGTGTATTTTGAAGTAGGATCTTAATCACTTGTATTTTTGTCAATATGATTGAATGGGTATTGTTGTTTGTGTTCATGTGTGTTGTTGTGTTGAGGTTGGAATGTCAAAGTCAGATTGTGGAATTCTTTAGATTGGAAAGAATGAAGCTTGAAGAGCTTGTATAAAATTTTAAAATCAGGGGAAGTAACTATTTTAGGTGAGAACGTAGTACTTTTAGTAGGTCTACGTTTTCTGTCATTTATGTATTGGAGTGTAAAATTAATGCTGGAGTCATTTGCGTTCTTGAGTTGTTTGTACTTCATCTCCATTAGTGTGTTGTACTTAATCATAATTCACTTGGCAGGGATAATGATGGCCAGATTGGACTGTTGTTGCTGTTCAATGTCTTATACACTGTGTTGGATGTTTCATCTTTGGAAATCCCTTATTATACACTATGTTGGATGTTGCATCTATTGAAATCCCTTATATCTTTGAGCCATACACTTGGATTGAGCCCTCTGGGCTACATGTGGTTTGACTTGGCATTAGTGTCATGTTATAGTTTGAAGTATGATGTGAATGTGGCTACACTAAGTGACCTTATTGACTATCTTAGTGAGAAATACATATCCTCATCTCATAACTATTGTGTATTGCTTTTGCAATACTACCTAACTGCTTATTTTGTTTTTACTAGTCCCTAGAATTCAAAGATATTGTAAAAAATGGACGCACTTACACTCAAGATGCAGATCACATATCAAAATATAGTGACCAGGTCTTGTGCACTCTACCTCGGATGTATCAGGTTAGCAACTCATAAATTGTTAACTCTTTCATTTTTTCTTTTTATCTCCTTTTAGATTTCTCACTGATTGGAGGTTTTTTTGTGCAGCTTGCACAGGATGGTACTGCTGTAGGTACTGGATTGAACACAAAGAAAGGGTATGTTTGCTTTAAGGTTGAATTAATTTTACCTCTTCTGTTGTTTTGTGATGTGTATTGTTCTAAATACAACTATCATTAAACTTATAATAAAAATTCAATCATCATTTCTTGTTCTCATTCCTCTGGCTTAATTCTCTTTGCTTCATCAATTTTCTAAGCCCTTTCTGTAAATAATTTCCCCCCACAATTTATAATTTTTTCTCTTTAAGGTTTTCACTGTGTTTCTCTTGTACAGTGGTCCACGTTGTGGCCTTAGTGAACTCATTCTTCCTGAAAATGAGCCAGGCAACAGTATTATGCATGTAAAGCCCCATCTTATTCCACAATTCATTTTTTTTTTTTTTACTAAAAATCTCAAATTCTTATCACTTGATTGAACCTATTCTGTTTCAGGGAAAGGTCAATCCTACTCAGTATATACTAAGAATACAATTGTTCCCTATTTAACAATAAAGAATTAAAAAAAAAAAATACTTATTCCGAGGTTTAAAACCATTGATAAAGAAAAAAATACTTATTTCGAGGGATATGACCCTTGATACAAGTAATATGCGTGAAGTAACTCAATATTTTTTATCGAGGGTCCCAATACCTTTTATCGAGGGTTATGACCCTCGATAAAGTATAAAGAGAATATACTTTCTTCGAGTGCTAGGAAGGCCGTCAAAACATCTTTTTCGACGGTGTTTACATCGACGCCTTTCGACAATCATCTTGACCGTCACAACAATGTTTTTCGAAGGTTTTTAATACTTATTTCGAGGGTTTTGACCCTCGCAAAAAGTCCTTTTTTTTTATAGTGCATGAGACAATAGTGTGTGAATTGAATCTGAGACCTCTGGGTTTACGTCACACTCCATACCAATGAATCCACCACTCAAAAATCTTGAGATCTTGAAAATCATATTGGCATTGTCTTGATCGGAGAGATGTAGACAGCAGAACCGTGATGTCAGTGGTCTTGTAGGCGACAAAGCAGAAGCAGGAGAACGTCGAGGAAGACAAGATTGCAAACACCTTAGACATGTAACCTTGGCTCTGACATCATGTTAAATATTGAGCAATAAAGCCCTTATGCCTGGTTAGAAGGAAAGCCCTTAATTGAGACATCTTTACTGTTAGACAACCTATATTACAATTAGCCCTTAGTAGGTTATTTATAGGAGACTAAACCCTAGACTAATTATACATTAAATAGGGTTACTAGACTTGCAATACAAGTAAACTGTTTTGCTTGCATACCAGGTATTGGATTTTGGCCTTAACCATGAATCAGCCTAGTATACTTTAAAAAACTAAACAATACCATATGGTTTTGTGGAAATTCTTTTGAAGGAAGGTGGTGTACGCCAACTTTACACATAAAGTCTTTCTTGCTTCCGTTTTGAATTTGTAGTTGACTATTTCTTTTCTTATGTTCCATTGTTCTAGGGTTTAGCTCAAGAAACTTGCATAGTCTATGAATACTAGTTCATAAAGTTTTGATTTTGATTCCAACATTCTAGGGCATTAATTTGAATTTCAAAAATTATTTTATTTAAACCCTCTATTAGAATCTTGACACATTATGTTTTCTTTAAAAGATAGAATAAATAATACTATATTTCATATTTAGACAAAAAATAAAAGAAATAAAAAATCATTATGTTAAACTTTCTCGTGCAGTGCACGAGTTACCAACTAGTAGTGGTGTAAAATAGTGGTGCGAGCGTGAGCCAATCAATTCTCAATTCAATGTAAAGAATACGTTTTAACTTGCTCAATTGACTCCATAGAGTCTTTGCAAGCTTTTGCACCACTTAAAACGAAGTGGGCTTTCCCAAAAATTGGCCAACTAAGCTTCAAAGGGGACCTTTACTGTTTGAGAAACAGATCAGTCGAATTCTCAGGGTTAGAAGAGTTGGGCTCCTAGACCTAAGTATCTATTTTTCGAATTATATCCAACCCAAATTAAAGCCCAATATTATTTCGACCGATTAGGGTAAACTCTCCTAGTGCCACGTCAGCAGAGGCAGTAACCACCAAATCTTCTTCATCAAGAATCAAACTTCTAGAAAGCGAGAGTGTTTATGCATGCGTATTGCGTAACAACTATATTGGCTTTGTTTAGCAAAAAAAAAAAAAACTATATTGGCTTTGGCAGCTTATTGCCCCTTGACCCGTTTGATTTGCGGGTTGTTGATACTTTGACTTTGACCCACGACTCAAATCGTTTTTTTTTTTTTTTTTTATGGCTGATCCATTGGGCGTCTCTCTTTTTATTTATTTATAATTTCGATAGTTGGGAAAAATGGGATTTGAATCTTAAATGTCTCCGTTCGAAATATCAAGAAGTGTTAATTGAACTACAAAACTGTTGACATCCCATTTTGCAACCATTAATTAAGACCCTGGATATCTTCGTTTATAAGACCTAGAAAAATTGGACCAGGACCTGTTTTTCGACCTGAACCCAAAGAAAAAATATGGGTATGGATAGGGGTTTTTCAATTCGGGAACAAAGATGGTGTCAACCCGTACCCAACCCGCAAAATGACGGGTCGCTTCGGGTCATGCAGATTATGTGTAAATCACAAACAAAAATATAAAAACAAAGAATTTGAAATTGGCATAGTTATATTTTAGTCCCTGAAATTTATAAAGTGTCTTTAAAATAGTCCTTTCGTTAATATCTCACTAGAAATATGCTAATATTGAAGGAATATCTATTCTCTTAGAAATGTGCATCTCCATTATAACTAGATATTTGACGAAAAGATTATTTTAGAGACACTTCATATATTTTAGAAACTAGAATAAAATTTTTCAAATTTCATGAACTAAAAAAGAATCTGTTGCCAATTTCAATGACCAAGCGTATATTTTAACTTTTATTATATCACCCCTTTGAGTAATCTTGTAAGTTATACATACTCTTTAAATCGGTGCTTCATTTTAGATATTGGACTTCTAGATAGTAGCTCTTTACATATTCATGCGAATTTCATATGAACCCTTACGAGTTTAGATGAGTTATATATATATATATATATATATATATTATGAACATAATAACCCTTTTGGAACTTATAACCCTAACAAAGGAACATTACTTTAAAAACCCACTTAATTAACTTATAATATATTTTATTCTATCAAAATCCGTCATTCTGAAGAACTCTTCAATTAAATAAAACTTTGTTTGAGGATATGTTGATGTTTAACATATTTTTGCATTGAAAAAAAAAATTCATAACATTTTTTCTTTATTAGCCATTGAATTAATGCACCTACTTCCACCCAAATTCATATATTTTGACATAATCAAGTTAGTTTTATCTATTGGTTTCAAATTAAATGTCTCATCATAGTTTGCAAGGATCATTTTTTTTCTATAATTTTTCATCTCCTTATTGATAACTTATGCGTACAACTCTAACCATATTTATCGGCATTTAAAAAAATGAAAAGTTGAATTGAACTTCATATAGTCTAATGTGACTTGTTTATCATGCTTATCAAACCTAAATCATCTTTCAAAAACTTTAAAATGGGTGCTTTGATGTAATATATTGTGACTATTGGATCATCCATTCACAGATGTTCATTTGAAACTAATTACACTCTTACGAGAATAATTGAATTTTATGAACAAACAAATTTTAAAATAAAAATTATTATGAAACCTTGTGCCTTAGCCAAAATACATTACTTAAATTGGAAGTCACTTAACTTAAAAATACTCGTACTTTCAAAAGTCACAATTCTCAAACAACACTTATTGACCAAAAATATTATAATTAAGAATAGATCAATTTATCAATATTGAATTATATTTCAAGTGTCTAGTCATTATCATATTGAATTATATGAGGCATAAGGGTTTAAGCCTTAGTAATTATTTTGAATTAAGTAAGATCAAATCAATGGCTATAAAATTTATAAGAAAAGTTATAGTGATGATTATGGAATTGATTATCCTTAATCTCATTGAAGTGCAAACTAATGACCTTGCCCCTACCTTTTTTTCTCCCTCTTCACTTGCAAACCCGCTTCCTCATCACTCTAAACTTTATAATTATAGAATGATCTTAGTTATAAAATTTATAACTAAGAATGTGAAGATAATATTTATGAATGTGAAAAAATTTATTTGCACTCGAAATTGGTTATATGGATTTGTAGATAATATTTAATAAATTTATAGAATGATCTTAGTTATAAAATTTATATTCATTATTGACCTGTTTTCATTTTATACTAAATTATATCAAAATTTGTTATTGTAAATGAAAATACTAACAATATTACTTGTAAACTTGAGGTACAATTCTCAAGTATGGATATTTCCATTATTGGATCTACTTACAACGGCTAAAATTGAGCATATTGAGGTGCAATCCATAAAATTATATACATATATATATATATATATATATATATTTTAACTTGACATGTTATGTTTTATTTTTAATAGTTCATATATTTAGTTATCTTTGTAGGTAATTAACTTTATTTCATATTTTACATGCTATAGGTGCATCTAAGGAGGTTGATATGGTTCAGGACATCTATTAATTTTTTTTTTTTTAATTATCCCATCCCACTCTTATGTGGTGTGATAAAATTAGTAAATCTTAGCTTGTATAAACTTAAGGAGTGCTTTAATTTGCGTATTTATTTATTTATTTGTTCTCTTGTTTGTATTGAAAGGAAGATAAGCAACAATATGATCATTTTTTGTTGGCATATGAAAATAAAAATATGAGTCATACCGGATTAATTAGACTTTCAAAAGTCTAGGTAAGGGTCAAAGGTTTTGAAACTTGTTTTGGAAGACTTGCTTCCGACCCCAATCTGATATGACCCGAACTCGACTGGCTAAATCCAAACCCAAACAATCTGATCCGTTTGCCAGCTCTAATCAATACGACGGTTTATTCATGCGTTACAATGATCTGGGCATGGACAGCTTATTACCCATTGACCGGTTTTTGTGGGCATGGGTTCCTTATACATGTTTGCCTAATTCTTGGTTAAGGTGAGTTACAACTTACAAGGCCCACGTTGTGTTGTGCGTTAGTTAGGTATTATACCTACTGGCTACCGTGCAATTTTTCAGATAACGAAGACAAAAACAAAAATTAGAACTATAGCCATCAAAATTCAATGACAGTATAAGATTTTTAATGACCCATGTGTAAGGTGATAGGAAAATTGGGGAGTGTTATGAAATTTTTGTGACACTAGGGTTTTTTTTTTTTTTTTTTTTTTTTTTTTCTAATAGATCACCGGAAAGATGTAAATGAATAAAAATATCACAGTCTTGATAGGAGCCATTGACTGCAACCTCTATAATAAAATGTCTACGTGCATAGTACCACATTGGGTCTATGTGAATTTATACTCCATCAACAACACATTCAAAAGTTAGGCTCTTTTGGAGTGGCTTGTGGAAAAAGAAAAAGAAATAATAATGATAATGAGGTTATGATTTAACAGTAGAAAACACTAAGCACCTGTGGATGCTAAAAAATCCCCTTGAGTCAGGTGTCGCCTTGTGGTTGGTTGGATGTGGGTTGTACTTGTTTTGATGGGTTGTTGAGCCCAAAACTCCAAACCAAGCCCATAGATCTGCCTAATGGCTGATGGTGCACCCTCTTGTTTATTTGCCACATACACTGCTTTTACCAAGAGAACTAATGCAGACAATAATCGTGAAGAGCTAAAGAACAAACAGTCAGTTGATCAAGTTAAAATAAACTTAGAGAATAAACAAAGACTTGGGAGAGTTTAGTGAACAAGAAGAGAATTATTCCCAAAAAACAAAAATGGATCATGAAATGAGTGTATGTGGTGTATCAGGTGTTTCTAGGGATGTTGGAGGTTATGGCAGATGAAGTGTTTGGTTTTGGTTTTCTGGGTTTGACCGAGGATGTTTATGAGAAAGAAGTGTTTTTCTCTTCTGCTTCTTAGGTCTTTTTAGCTAGAAGTTGGATCCTTAGTACTGGTTCTCTTTCTTCTTTTATAGTGGTCACCAATACTCTAGAAATCATGGTTCAAACCTTTGCTATCCTCTTTAACCCTTGGTTAATCAGGATTTCATTACTTCATCCAATAACATCTGACAATGTTTGTTAAAGGATGAAATAAATTCTGACCTCTGCAGACCAGACCAAGAATCACGGCAGACTGATTAAGGAGGCTGGCATGGGGTTTGGTGAGCATTAAATGCATTGAATCTATGGCAAAAGGGTTGTTCTGATCCATACATGTTTTCTTTTAGGTATTTGAGGTTTGCTAGTTACTAGTGTTCATACCCCCCAACAGGTATAATACTACCTATAAAGCAAACCTCAATACTTTTAAGGAAATAATCCCCCTACCTTCAAACCAAACTTCCTAAATCTTTAACGAGAATAATTAACAGTCACCGCAGGTTTGGACTATGGTGACTGTGTTACCTGTAGTTCAGATGTAGTCCAGGCCTCTTTCTGTGTTTGATTGTGCTCAAGGCATGTTGATTCCTTTTACATGTATCTGCTGCTTTAGCTTCCCTTTATCTGCCGTGCAAAAGGCTATTTACAAACTGGTCCTTGGCGTGCTCTGTTGTGAAAGCTGTAGTTTGGTTTACTCAAGGAGAAGCTAAACAGTAGCTTTATTGGTTGACGTGATTTAACCGACACTTCATCGTCTGTCGTATAGCCCTAATTTGAGGGATTCAAAAGGCAGGACCCACTGGATGAGAGAGTCCGTGATTGATCTACTGTTTAGCATTGATTGGGCTTTCTTCATAGATCGCACAGATTGACCCAATAACTTCAAGATTATAGCAGACTATTCCCTTATTCAGATATAAGTTTTCTAGACTTGGTTTGGGTTTCCTTCATGGATCAGAGGAAGTGGCCTAATGACTTTGGGCTCACAGCAAACCATTCCATTATTTGGACATGGGCTTTCCTATCTACCATGACTTGGTAAAAGAGTGAGCATCTACAGCACCCAAGGTGAGGGAAGAGAGAACTACTAGATATAAAGTAAACAAATTTTTTTCCTTCCTGTTTTTTTACTCTTGTTTTTTTTTTTTTTCTTTTTTCTTTTTTCTTTTTTCCCCTCTCTTTTAGGTTACTTGCCGTAGCATACAAGTAACTTTTTTTCTTTTTTTTTTTTTAATGAAAAGCATACAGGTAATATAAAGTAAAATATTATAGCAATATTATATTAAGAAATATTTTCAAAAAATATATTATTTCATATTTGAAGACAAAAGAAAACCCTCTATCTTGGAGAACAACTTTTCTTTTCAAAGATTCACATTCTTAATTTGCATCTATGCAAGTTCCCGTTTGGTATAAAAGAGAATATGGACTTTAATTTTGTTGAAAAATGACTAAATGTGGGTAGTGGGGGCATTAAAGTGATGATTTGAGAATATAATCATACATGAAAGAAAATTATCATAAGAACGAAGAAACTAAAAAGGAAAAAAGTTAATAGCTTGTATTTTTTTTTTTTTTTTTGAGAAGAAAATAAATCATATATTAAGAAGGAATACTTAAAAAGTCTACATCCAAAGTAGGGTGAACATCATATGGCATATCATGAAGCCATTGATTTACATCAATCAAGTCGTTAGATTTTCGAGCTAGAATATGAGTCACCGAGTTTCCTTGATGTTTGGTGTGGACAAAAGACACCCATGGAAGAGATGAAATGAGAGATTTTGCATCTTCAATGATAGTTCCAAAAAGAGTCACGCTTAAGTAGAAAAGTCAGTTTGCTCACCCTCTCCTACCATTTTTTTCTTCAAAAAAAAAAAAAAAAAAAAAGAGCATCCCCAAGACTCACATTATCACCATGGACGGAAAATTCTTAGATTTTTTTTTATGATTATATTTGGTCATATCTTTTGGAGAACTATTAAATATTATTAATAAATTTAATTGGTCATTGGCGTAGAGCAAATGAATGTCACTAGATATGTGAGATGTGAGATTTGTAGAATTGTAGATTTTTTGTATCCCATTCACTAGATAAGCTCGATCTTTAGGCTTGGGAGTTCATAAAGACGTAGAATAAAATGGAATGGGTAATTAATAATTAATGAAAAATGAAATGAATGGAATGAAATAAGTATAAGTAATAGAACAAAATATCTTCTCAAAAAAAAAAAAAAGTAATAGAACAAAATAGATTTAATAAAATAAAGAAATGAAACATAAGTTACTTTATTTTTATTTGGGAGTACCATAAAAATGAATGAAAAAGAATAATTTTATAATAATATTACTATTATAACTCTCTTTTAAAAATAAAATAAAAAATACAGAATTTGTCATTTTTTATATTATTATAAATTTCATATACTTATTAGTACTAATAATTAATTACTATTATGATATTTAGAATAAAAGGAAAAAAGATAAAAGTAGTAAAAACAAATTGACCGTTATGATACTTCAAAGTATAACTCATTTAGTGGTTAAAAAAATTAAGGAGTAGGAAAAAATAATGAGACATCATTGATCTTGCAAGGGGCTCACATGACAACCATTTTGATTAGAAAGTTTATGGACACAACACAACCTTAGAATATTAGATTTACAGTTCAACTACTTGTGTCCATAAAAAGAACTTTTACTGATCCATTCCAAGGAAGCAAGCGTTAGGACTTGGGAGTTGTTTAAGCTTTTGCGTTGTTAAGCGGCAAATGCGTTAGGAATATATCACGGCTCCTCATTCGGCAAAAAAGAGTCCGTTGACAGTCACATGCTATGCTTTACCTGCTGGATGGCAGCAACTAGGGGTTTCAAAAGGTCTAAAGAAGCAAACGCGTTAAATTAAAGTCTATATGTGGTGCCAACTTTATGTACAAGGGAAAATACTCTTCTTTTCGTTTTTTTTTTTTTTTTTTAATTAAATTATATTTTGGTCTCCATAATTTTCCATGGAAATGAGAGTGTAGAATGACAGTAAATGGGTAGAGGATTTTGCAAGGGGGTTAGGGATTTGAAATTTTGAATTGGAATATCGGTTTCCTTAGAAATTGATATTCAGAATATTTATTTTTTAATTTTTTAATTTGAGTTAGCATGCCACGTCAAACATTTTTTAAATAAAAAAAATAAACCGTTAGCCACATCAGCATTTTTCATCCAACACTTAATAGCAATGACCATTTTTTTTAACAGTGCTTGGATAAGTTAAAATGCCTCAATCTTGATTATTTCATTCTGGAAAATTATAGAATACTCTAAGAGTACATTAAATGTGTACTCCCTCCTCTCACATAAGTGATGGATCCCACCATGTATTTAATTAGCCCGGAGTATTCTATATTCAAACACCTGACTTCATGGGGCTTCCGAGGCTTGAGAGACAATATCTTAGGTGGTGCACAGAATTGGTTGAGATCCACCCATCTATTGGGCAACTTAGAAGACTTGTTGTTTTAGATATGGAACGTTGTAGTTCTCTTTTCAATTTTCCGAGCATAACTACTGAAATGGAGTCCCTTAATCTTTGTTGCTGTTCAAAAATCTGGAAGATTCCAGAATTTAAGGGAATTATGAAAAGCTTATCAGTACTTAATTTAAAAGATACTGCTATTGAGAAACTACCCTTCTCAATCGAGTGTTTTGACTGCCCTTACTATACTAAATTTAAAATACTGCCGGGAACTCGAATTTATTCCAAGCAACATGGATGGTCTGAGGTCTCTTGAAAAACTCATTCTTTCCAATTGCTCAAAACTTTCCTACCTACCAGAGAACTTTTGGAAAATAAAGTGTTTGAAGGAACTTAAATTGAGTATGATGTCTGAACTTGAAGGAATATGGCTTAATGGCAATGTCTGCTTATCCTCGTTAAAACATTTAACGATAAGTAGGATCAGTTTTGTCACCCTGCCTACAAGCATCGGTCAACTTTTGGAAGCTCTTGATTTGAGCGTTTGCAAGAATCTTCGATCATTGCAAGAGCTTCCATCAGCTGTGAGATATATAAATGCTCAAGAATGTTATTCCTTACAATCATCACTAGCACTACAGGTTTTCTCTTCTCTCTCTCGAATTGTTAATCAAATTGTTCATTATGGAGTATCATGTGTTTTTTGGGTACAGGAACTCCTTTGTCGAAAAATTGGATGTGAAACTTCTCCCAAGAGGAAAGAGGATGGATCTGGAACTGCATTTCAGATAATTATTTATGGAACTGAAATTCCACGATGGATAACTCACCAAAGCTTTGGGAAGTCAGTAAGAATAGAGCTGCCTCCAAATTGGTGTAATAGTAGCTGGATGGGATTCGCTCTCTGTGCTCAGTTGGAAGGATCTAGCTTTTTTTATAAAGATTTCTGTTGCGACAAAACATTTGTTTTTAGCGTTCGTGTGATAGCCCTTGGTGACAGTCACTATGACTCTAAAACTTTCTTTAGTACGCCAGATGCTTGAAAACACATTTGGCTATTGTACATCTCTCGTGATGATTGGTTTGCAACTATTCAGAAGGGTGAATGCAGTCAGATTGAGGTTGTATTTGGGACCTCTAACACAGACTTGGGAATGCGAGATGTGGGGTGAGTTTGGTATACCAGCAACATGAGGAAGAGTGCTGATATGGACCAAATCGGATAGTTACGACAATCGTTATGGTTCGGACGACTACATTAAAAACCCAGCTGTATAAAATATTAAACCCACGTGTTGGGCATGTTATTTTATAGACCTCACCGAAAAAGTCAAAAATACAATCAATGACACCAAATCAATGATTGGGCAGTTACAAATTAAGACATAAAGACTCATTAAACGTAAACAAACGGCTAGACGCCTGGAGTTTCCTATATAAAGCAAAGAACCTCTCGAGTCAAGATACACTCTCTTTTCTCCCCTCAATATCCATATCACTTACATTGTTTTGCCACTCAGGCAAAATAATCTGACTTAAGCATTGAAGACTTTCACACCGGTCTATCGCCAGTGCTCTCCTTCACTATTTTCCCTTTTTGCAGGTCTCTCCGTCCATCAAGGTTGACACCATTCATCAAGACTGAGACGTGTTCGAGCTCACTGATTTTAGACATTATCAAGTGCAATCAAACAATTGCACAATGCGATAGTAGTGGCATCATTTTCTTATGAGGGTTGGGATGGTGTCCATCATGAATTTTACAATTAATGGAGAACCTGTGATGGCTATAACCATACTGAACTTAGTGCATTTTGCAGCTGTTCTTAGGAAATTAAATGCTTCATCGTTTCATTCAATGCCAATGATATCCAAAACCCTTCCACTTACATGTATAATCCTATTTTATATTTTCAGCCAATGGATAAAATGTTCTATGTTTCCCAAGTAATATTTGCAGTTACTCAGTCATGCACTGCTTTAAAAGTGCCTGACTGGATCATGAGCACTTTCACCATCAAACAAGTGGACTGGAAGGTTTTAAGTACAGGGATTCAGGGTAGATCAATGACGACAGGTATACTCTTCCAATCAAATAAATTGAGGGAAAGATGAAGTGTGGTTTTGAAAAATGTTTTAGAGTTTCTTCCACCTTTGGAGGAAAGAAATAATATGCATTTCTAACGCATTATATCCGTGATTGACCATCCAGAGACCATTATAGATTGATAGTTGAACCGTTCTATCCATTCTTTTTCCACGCATGATCGTGGATTCCTTTTATTGCATTTCCTACTAAATACTTCCCTAGAATTCCTTGACGTCGTTTCGATATTTGACCAAGGGATTTTAACATTTTGATTTGAAGTCCGGAAAGCACAAGTTTCTTTTTAAGTCAAGATGTCCAACACCAGTGGCGGCTCCAGGAAAATTTTTCAGGGTGTTCAACGTTCATTACAAAACTTAAATATAACATCACTAAAAAAAAAAAATTACATGAAATTTTATAAAATCCTACTACAAGTCTTCGAATATAACAACATCACTAAAAAAAAAAATACATGAAATTTTATAAAATCCTCCTACGAGTCTTCATAGCTTGATATCGTTGCATGATAGCTTCATTATCAATGCTATCAAATACATCACTTTCAATGTATGTAACCAAACAATCATTCATCCATTGATCTCCCATTCGATTGCGCAGTTGATTCTTTATATATTTCATTGCTGAAAAACTTCTTTCTACTGTTGCAATCGCGACAGGAAGGGTCAAAACTAACTTCACAAGCAAATAAACTAATGGATATGTGACATCCTTCTCCGTCTCTACCATCCTTCTAGCAAGCTCATCAATTCTATTTAGTTCCATAAACATGTCATTAGATTGCAAATCAACAATGTAATTTTGAAGTTGAATGTCAAGTGCCATTAAATCTGACTCAGAAAAATCATATGGATATAACTCTGCAAGACGAATCAACTTTTGCTTATCAAAAGCACAAAATGAATTACTAGGATTCAAGCAAGCCATACAAAGTAGCAACTCTGTATTCGCCTCTGAAAAACGATTGTTGAGCTCTTGAAGTTGCATATCTATGACTGTGTAGAATAACTCGACACGAAAGTGATGTAAATTTGTAATTTGTGGGGTTTGGCGTCATAGCCTCCCACCAACTACAAATATTTCATCCATGTTCAAGATAGGAATATCATGTTTGTCACAAAATAATAACACTTCAGCCAATAGAGATTCCTACCCATTATCTCTCATCATCTGTAGTCGTTTCTTAGACATGTTAACAAGTGTTATAGCATTTACAATATTTTGATTTTTCTTTTGCAATGCTATTGACAACTCATTTGTGACCCCCAAAATACTTTTCATCAAATGTAAAGCAAAGGCAAACTCAAAAGATATGATTAACTTCAAAGTAGATCGAGCATCACCTTTTTGTTCGTAGCTTGTGCCATCCTCCAGAATAATCTCAAGTACTTCAACAGCAGCAGAGAACATCAAAATCAAGTTGATAATTGTACCATAATGTGATCCCCAACGTGTATCACCAGCACGTTTAAGATTTGTCTCTTGATTCAAACCTTGCCCACTTTGAAGTTCACCCATGTCTAATGCTTTTTCAATTTCGACAAATTGTGCATCTCGAAGAGCATCTCGTCTCTTACAAGAGCCTCCAACAATATTTATCAATTTAGCAATCAAGCAAAAAAATTCAGCAATGACATTATGATTTTTAGCAACAGCTACAAGAGTCAACTGAAATTGATGAGCAAAGCAATGAACATAATATGCTGATTTATTCTCTTTCAGAATTAAAGCTTTAAGACCATTGAACTCACCTTGCATATTACTGGCCCCATCATAACCTTGCCCACGTAGTCTTGATAAACTTAATCCATGCTTTGAAAATAGAGATTCAATTGCAACTTTGAGTGACAAAGCAGTGGTATCTGTTACATGTACAATACCAAGGAACCGCTCTGTAACATTTCCCTTTTTGTCCACATAACGCAAAACAACTGCCATTTGTTCTTTAATTGATGTATCACGAGACTCATCAACTAAAACTGAAAAGAACCCATTGTCAAGATCCTTGATGATGGCATTGGTAGTTTCACATGCAGCTGCATTCACAATGTCTTTTTGAATATTAGGGTGAGTTAGCTTGTTGTTTTTCGGACAATTTTGTATCACTTCATTGATGGATTCATTGTGATCAGCCAAAAATTGTAGAAGCTCAAGAAAATTTCCTTTATCACTTGAATCAGGAGATTCATCATGACCACGAAAAGCTAACCCTTGACGCAAAAGGAATCTTATGCAATCAACTGTTGCATTTAATTGAATTCGATACTTGATCTTTTCTTCTTTTGTCTGCTTAACAAAAACATTGTTAATGTGTTGATTTGGCTTCATTAAATCCTCACACTTCTTGAGAGCTTGGTTATGGGCACTATTAACACCTCCAACATGGGTTTGAAGCTTCTCTTTCTTATGCCACAACTTGAATCCCGTCCTCACAAAAGTGTCACCTCTCGCTTGCTTGCCAACATCTTGCCTAAATAGGTAACAACATAGACAAAATACTGCATCCTTTTCTATGTTGTATTCCAACCAATTTTTGTATTCAATAAACCAATCAGGATTAAACCGATGCATTGATCCACCAATTTTTGTTTGAGGTAAATTGGCAAGAACAATTTGACAAGAACCCTTTTGTATATATGCTCTTCTTATATTATCTTGATCATTAGGATGATAAGATGAGATCGGTTCTCGTAGCCCAGGATCCGAAGGAAGATTGTTCAAGTCAACACAAATTCGCTTAGAAGAAGAAGATGAAGAAGAAGAATCTTTCGGTTTCCTTATCACAAATTTATCCATTGTACTAGGCTACTAGCAATTAACAAAAGAATAAAAAATAAAATAAATTAATCAAATAGATAAATTAATTAAATCCAAACAAATAAAGTAACTATAAAACAATTAGACAAATCACAAATAGACAAATTAATCAAAATTCTAAACAAATCACAAATAGACCAATCACAAATAACATAAAACATAAACTATCAAATAAATAAATAAATAAATATTATATTAACTAACTAACATTCGGTTCGGTCAAATATGAAATAACTAAACAAACAACTCATTAATAAACAACTAAGTAACAAAACAACTAAACAACTAGGCAAGGCTGTCAAGAGTAGTGCAGTAGCAGTCTAGCAGAACCGGAAAAGAAAGACAGGAAAAGAAAAAAAAAAAAAAAACAAAACAAAACAAAAACATACCAGATCTGAGAGCAGATCCGGACGGGCGAACGGCGCATGGGCGTGGCGTGACCGAGCGGCGGCGGCGGCGGCAGCAGCAGTCAGCAGGCGTAAGTGGTGCGGTGAGGGATGGTCTGGCGGTGACCGTTTCAGGCTTTCAGCTTTTGGGTTTCCGGTTTTCTCTCTCTCTGTCTCTCTATTCAGCTCTTCAGAAAATTTTGAGATTATTTTGTTTTGTTCAGGCACGCTGCACGCATGTCCGCACGCGGTAAGTTTTGGATTTTTTTTTTTTTTTTTTTAAAGAATAAATTTCATTAATGGGCTGGATCAAACATTTGGGTTTAAACAATGGGCTTATTTTGTATTGTGGGCTTAAATAAATATTGTTATTTGGGCTTTTTATTTTTGAGTTTGATAAATTGGGTTTATTACATAAGGGTGTTCACAAATTATTTCAGGGTGTTCAAAATTTTTATTTCAGGGTGTTCAGAATTTTTTTTTTGTCAAGAATATCTATATAAAATATTTTTTTTGCTTTGATTTTTTTAAAAGTCAGCTGCACACCCTGGCTATAACGTAAAGCCGCCCCTTTCCAACACGACCTCTCACCCTGCGCAAACATTGCCAACCCCACCTTGTGGAACTAACTAATGAAAACGAAGGAATTGAAAAGCAAACAACATGAGGTATATCCTGGAAATTAAATTGTGAATCCAAGAAACTTATTTGTCAATTATGGAAGAGTTAGATAACCCTTAAAATTTCCGAATCCATTTCAAAGGAGAAGAAAAAGAAAGAAACCTCAAATGGTCAACTTTAGTGTTAAGGTCCTTCTAATAAAGTGATGGTATAAATCAAAATCTCCATTGGTTTATTGGAATGAGATTACACTTTAACCGACGAAAGGTGCATTACAACCCTTACTCTTGTATGTTCCAAAACAAGAACAGCATTGCTCCATTGAAATAAAACTTGTTAGAAAACTTGTTTAGCCTTTCCAAAATGCTTTCCTTCCTCCACTGAAGGCATAGTTAGATCAAAACTCAAGATAGCTTAAAATGATGACAGCTTAAGATTCAAAATGAATATGACAAAGTAGAATGATCCTTTTTGAGATTCCGATTTTATTCTTGCGTGGATGTCACATCACATGCGCGCGCGCAGGCACACAAATTAGTAAATCTTAGCTTGAATAAACTTAAGGAGTGCTTTAATTTGCGTATTTTTTATTTATTTTTCTCTTGTTTGTATTGAAAGGAAGATAAGTAACAATATGATCATATTTTGTTGGCATGTGAAAATAAAAATACGAGTCATACCAGATTACCTAGACCTTCAAAAGTCTAGGTAAGGGTCAAAGGTGTTGAAACTTTTTTTTGGAAGACTTGCTTCCGACCCAAATCTGATATGACCCGAACTCGACTGGCTAAATCCAAGCCCAAACAATCTGATCCGTTTGCCAGCTCCAATCAATACGACGGTTTATTCATGCGTTACAATGATATGGGCATGGACAGCTTATTACCAATTGACCGGTTTTTGTGGGCATGGGTTCCTTATACATGTTTGTCTAATTTTTGGGTAAGGTGAGTTACAACTTACAAGGCCCACGTTGTGCGTTAGTTAGTAATATACCTACTGGCTACTGCGCAATTTTTCAGATAACGAAGACAAAAACAAAAATTAGAACTATAGCCATCAAAATTCAATGACAGTATAAGATTTTTAATGACCCATGTGTAAGGTGATAGGAAAATTGGGGACTGTTGTGAAATTTTTGTGACACTAATTTTACTTTTTTTTTTTTTTTTTTTTTAATATATCACCAAAAAGATGTAAATGAATAAAAATATCAAAGTCTTGATCAAAGAAGCAAGGGTACGTTTTACGGTACCGGTACCGGTACGTTATGACGGTACGATAATTCTTAGAAAAGTAGGGTATGGGTACGGCGGGGATATATGTTTTATTAAATTTTTTTTATATATTATTATGCATATATTTTTCATATATTGATAAGCATATGTGAATTTAAGAGTAATTATGGATAATAAAGTATATCCATTACCATTAAATGGTTTTTTAAATTACAAATTAAGATCCAAAAGAGTAAATAAAAGAAGTGTACATCCATATAGTTACACTTAAAGTTTATGTTTTCACTACTTTCATTACTTTTATCTATTTTTGTGACATATCCAAAGAAAAAATGAAAGAAAATGATTTTTTTTTTTTTTTAAATGCTTGGGGTACGCATGCAGAAGTACCCCAAGAGTACAAGTACCCAAAAAAGTATCCGGTATGGGTACGACTCCATTTTTGGAGTATCCGTGCTTCATAGGTCTTGATGGGAGCCATTGACTACAACCTCTATAATACAATGTCTAAGTGCATAGTACCACATTGGGTCTACGTGAATTTATGCTCCATCAACAACACATTCAAAAGTTAGGCTCTTTTGGAGTGGCTTGTGGAAAAAGAAAAAGAAATTAATAATGATACTGATAATGATAATGAGGTTATGATTTAATAGTAGAAAACACCAAGCACCCAAGGGTGAGAGAAAAGAGAACTGCTAGATATAAAGTAAATAAATTTTTTTCCTTCCTTTTTTTAACTCTTGTGTTTTTTTTTCCCCTCTCTCTTTTAGTTTACTTGCAGTGGCATACAAGTAACATTTTTTTTTTTAAATGAAAAGCATACAAGTAAACATAAAGTGAAATATTATAGCAATATTATATTAAGAAATATTTTTCAAAAAATATATTATTTGAAGACAAAAAAAAAACCTCTATCTTGGAGAACAACTTTTCTTTTCAAAGATTCACATTCTTTGCATCTATGCAAGTTCCCGTTTGGTCTAAAGGAGAATATGGACTTTAATTTTGTTGAAAAATGACTAAATGTGGGTAGTGGGGGTGTTAAAGTGATGATTTGAGAATATAATCATACATGAAAGAAAATTATCATAAGAACGGAGAAACTAAAAAGGAAAAAAGTTAGTAACTTGTATTTTTTTTTTTTTTTTTTTGAGAAGAAAATAAATCATATATTAAGAAGGAATACTTAGAAAATCTACATCCAAAGCAGGGTGAATATCAAATGGCATATCATGAAGCCATTGATTTGCATCAATCAAGTCTTTAGATTTTTGAGCTAGAATATGAGTCACCGAGTTTCCTTGACGTTTGGTGTGGACAAAAGACACCCATGGAAGAGATGAAGCGAGAGATTTTGCATCTTCAATGATAGTTCCAAAAAGAGTCATGCCTAAGTAGAAAGTCAGTTTGCTCACCCTCTCCTACCATTTTTTTCTTCAAAAATAAAAAAGCATCCCCAAGACTCACATTATCACTATGGACGGAAAATTATTAGATTTTTTATATGATTATATTTGGTCATATATTTTGGAGAACTATTAAACATTATTAATAAATTTTGGCCTAGAGCAATTGAATGTCACTAGATATGTGAGATGTGAGATTTGTAGAATTGTAGAATTGTTGATTTTTTTGTATCCCATTCACTAGATAAGCTTGATCTTTAGGCTTGGGAGTTCATAAAGACGTAGAATAAAATGAAATGATTAATTAATAATGAATGAAAAATGAAATGAATGAAATGAAATAAGTATAAGTAATAGAACAAAATAGATGTTATAAAATAAAGGAATGAAACGTAAGTTACTTTATTTGAGAGTACCATGAAAATAAATGAAAAAAAATAATTTTATAACAACATTGCTATTATAACCTTCTTTAAAAAAAACACACACACACACACAGAATTTGCCATTTTTTATATTATTATCATTTTCATATACTTATCAGTACTAATAATTAATTATTATTATAATATTTAGAATGAAAGGCAAAAAGATAAAAGTAGTAAAAAAAATTGACCGTTATGATATTCAAACTTCAAAGTATAACTCATTAAGGAGTAGGAAAAAATAATGAGGCATCATTGATCTTGCACGGGGCTCACATGACAACCATTTTGATTAGAAAGTTTATGGACACAACACAATCTTAGAATATTTTCTCAACAAACTAAAGTGGCTTATTATAAGTAATAATAGATTGACAGTTTAACTACTTGTGTCCATAAAAAGAACTTTTACTGTTCCATTCCAAGAAAGCAAGCGCGTAAGAGCATTAACATCAATTATTTTATTTCATGCGCGAAAGAGCGTTAGGAGTTGTTTAAGCTTTGCGTTGTTAAGCGGCAAGCGCGTTAGGCATATATCCCGACAGTCACATGCTATGCTACCTGCTGGATGGGAGCATCTAGGGATTTCAAAAGGTCTAAAGAAGCAAACGCGTTAAATTAAAGTCTATATGTGGTGCCGACTTTATGTACAAGGGAAAATACTCTTTTCTTTTCTTTTTTTTAATTAAATTATATTTTGGTCTCTTTATATAGCAATTGTCAATGTGTTTAAACTTTTAAGAAAAATAAATGATGAGTTCAGTTAGCTCAATTCATAAAATTTCTTAATGTTTCGTATGGGATATTGGAATCAAATTTTTCTAGTATTGATGTATACTAATATAGTGTCGGCCCAACCCATACCCCCAAGTGGAAGAACGCCTCCAAGTTTTAGTCAATAAAATCTAAAAATTTTAAAAAATGTTTTAATATATCTGATAGAATCTTAAAAAAATAATAATAATAATAAAAAAAAATTAAATTAGAAGAAATTTTTTAGTCATTAATTATCTTATAGAAGTAATAATCATGGGGGCCAACCTTCTTTTCTGATTATAGAAGTAATAATCCAGTGGGCCTACCTCATGCAGTTATGGCATGGGTACCTCCTCCTATGAACTACTACAAGGTTAATTGGGATGTCTATAGGGACTAAGCTACAAAGATGTGGACTGCTGGTATCTTGATTCGTGACCATGGGGGCCAAGTGTTGGCTGCACAATGTGTGAATGTTCAATACCATCCACGTGGGGTTCATCCAAAGTTTTATGCCTGTGTTCATGCACTTATGTTTGCATTGGAAATGAGTTTTGCTGAGATCATTGTTGAGGGGCCACCTTTTCACCCTGTGGACACATTAAAGAATAGGCCTTCAGGGCCTACCATTGGGGATTCATGGTTGGAGGAAATTTGGGTGTTAAGCCAAAAATTTAGAAGATGCTCTTTGTCTTCTGTTTCACCAGAGATCAATAAGGGTGCTTGGATACGGATGGCAATGGGGCGGTATGGGTCGGGTTTCGACCCACCCCGCCCCGACCCGCCCTGTTAAAAAACCCGTTTATCGCCCCGCCCCGTCTGTTTCAACGGATACCCGTTTAACTCGACCCGACGAGTACCCGACCCGACCCGATTTAGTTGACTCTACAGCTTCACAGTTCAAATTCAGGTTTGGCTCAGAGAACGAGGGCTTCAAAGAAGCTCATCTCTATGCCTCCAGAGAAGAAATGGAAAAGCCTGTGCTCGATGATCCCTTGAACAACAGCAAAGTCATTTTCGAATTATCGTAGCGCTATGTCATCGCTCTCGGACACTCACCACCCTCTCTCTTCGCCGATCCTCGTGAATTCGGCGGAGTCCGATCCTCATGGATGCTAGCAAAATTTGGTTCAACAATTAAAGAGTCGAAAATTTGGATAGAGGAAGTTCCTGTGATGTTACAAGATGTCTTGTAATTTTTGCTTCCTTGTAACTCTGCTTTATTTCATCAATAAAATTCTACTATTTTAATAAAAAAAAAAAAAAGTAATAATCAAGCCCCAAAATTTAGCCAATAGATGAAAATCTCTATCTTAATATGTTGTGCACTTTGTGACTCTTTATTTTAGACTATTCAATTTTTTTTTTATGTGTGTAAGACTCTAATTTATGAGTCTCCGTATAAGGATCCTCTCCATTTCACTTTAAATGGAGAGTCTCCATTTCATGGCTAGGATTTATTTAAAATAAATCTATGGTTAGGATGTGCCAGATCATTTAAAAGTTGTCATTAACGCTAATATGAGGCTAACGGAGCACTATTATCGTTAACGTTAACTTAAGAGAATAGAGAGAAAAAAATTAAATTAAATCAAAATAAACAGATGAGGATGGAGGCGTTGCTCTTTGATGCCGATTCCATACAGGGGGTGGAGGATACGAAAGACTACTTTTTTCACACGCCAACTTTGATTTTTCAAAGTGCTAGTGGTATATATGAGTTGTCCTCCTTCAATTTTAATTTTTCTCTAATTTATACGATTTCATTCTAGAATGAATATGGTGGAGGATATGCAAATTAGAGTATATCACAAGAAAAAGGATTAGCTTCCAGAATTCCATTACAATCTTCAAGGTTCCTTCTCAAGGCCATATCTCCATCTTCTCTATCAAAGCTTACGAACCTCACAATAACAGTCCAAATGGTCAATTAAACTAGAGTAAGGAAAGAAAAAGACCCATTAATCAAAAAATTGAAAAATAGTAACAAACTTCAAATTTTGAGTCAAGGATGATCAAATCTGAGGGATATGGCATGTAAGAAAAGTGGATCTGCATCGGAAAGCCCAACCTCCAGGGACGCCTCCGTTCTCATCTGCATTGGATTTTCTTTTTCTTTTTCTCTCTCTTCCCTTATGTTAACGATAGTAGTGCTCCGTTAGGTCTCAAATTAACATTAATTACAACTTTAAATGAGCTGGCACATCTTAACCATAGATTTATTTTAAATAAATCTTAGCCAAGAAATGGAGACTCTCCATTTTAAAATGAAATGGAGAGGATCCTTATCCCTCCTACACACACTAAAAAAATAGAACAAATCGTCTATCCAAAAATTTAAAAATAAAATTAAATACATGAATTATTATTCCTCAATAAGTCAAAATTGTTGTTAGATCTACTATTCTTGGCAGGCGACAGTACCTTGCAAGCTGCAACTCCTCCATCGACAGTTCCTTGCACATGCATAGTCTCATTTTCTTCTCTCTCTTTTTCTCAAAGTTCTCCATGGAAAGTGGATCATATTCTGTTCTTTCTTTCTTTTTTATGTAAAAGCAGTAAAAGAAAGGTGATGCTTTATTCTAGATGAGACTAGATCTATCAATTTGAAGAAAAATCAAACAAAGGAGCTTATGTGGAAAACCATAAACTAGACAAAATATAAAAGAGATAAGAGATTGAGAAAGTCTTGATAGGCTACATCTTTATTTTTGGAGATTGATGAGTCAACATCCCAGGGATGAACGACTATAACATCCACGTCACCCACGACGACCCTGAGACCAGGACGATCAATCAATATCGTCCTGACCCGAGCTCATAACCCCCTTTACATACCCATTCAAGGATGACATGGACTGACGGACGAGAGTCAATGATCCACCTTCTCAACGAGCATGCATAAGGACGACCTTATTCATCGTCCAAGAATAAAGATGACCTTAGGTATCGTCAATATAAGGATGACCTTAGGTATCGTCCATGACACATCTCCCCTGACGGCTCATTAAAGAATAACCTCCATAAACGTAATTAAATGCCAAAGGCGTTACAATATCCCCAGGATATTGTAACCGCCTTCATAATGACCCTCATTAAAATCCAATAAAAAGGGAAATTAATGAGGGCTCAACGGCTATTTTCTGGAGCACCTATTTAAACCTCCAGACAGAAGTGCACAAGGTACGCACACTATTAGCCTAAACACTTTTACTTACTTGTTAACCATTCCTCACCAAATCTCTGACAAAGGCATCGAAGGAACTTTGGCCGGCACCCCACCGGTGTTTTCCTTCCGTCGTCATTGTTTTTCTTTATTTCAGGTCTTCCATCAGAGAAAGCTTCATCTGGACGACCATGCTGATTTTACACATCATCAGTTGGCGCCGTCTGTGGGAACGAGTTGCTTCTAGCCATTTCGTTTCTTTACCAGAAAAATTAAAAGCGGTCGCCCCAGGTAACCTTTTCTCTCATGGAAACCGGAGATAACAGTGCCCAGCCTTTGAGCGCCTCGGAGAGACAACTGCAGGCTCTCACCGCCAACATTCAAGAATTAGCACGACAGAGTGCTGCCGATCTCAGGGAGATGCAAGAACTGGCCAGGCAGAATCAAGAACTCATGGCCCTCCTCCGGTCACGGGGAGAAATTCCCAGTCCTGGTCAGGGCCAAAACGGCGAAGAAATTCCTCGCAACGAGACAGGAAGGAATCAGAATCAGAATCATAACCAAAATGACGAGGGAAGCTCTGCCAACAAGAATCGAGAGCCTCATCCTCATCCAAGTCAAGTGGCGGATCCCGCCAAGTCCGCAGCAGACGCTGAAAGAGTTGAAAGAGATGAGGGAGAGCTGAAAGAGATGAGGGAGCAAATGAAAGAGATGAAGAGCCAGGTCAAAGCAAAGGCAGCCAAAAATCTCGATATGCTCGTCCATCGCTCTGAGTCTCCTTTCACCAAGAGGGTAGACGAATATCCTCTTCCAGCAAAGTTCAAAGTCCCTCAGCTAGAGACGTTCGACAGGTTCAAAGACCCACTTGATTACTTGGACTCTTTCAGAACCATCATGCGTCTTCACGGTGTGTCGGACGAGATAATGTGCCACACTTTCCCAACAAACCTCAGAGGCTCGGCAAGGACCTGGTTCAACCAACTGGAGACAGGCTCCATAGACACATTCGCCCAGTTGAGCAGGGCCTTCATTGACAACTTCATTGGAGGACGAAGATCAGCACGTCCAGCAAACTACTTCCTTAACATACGGCAGAGAGAAGGAGAGTCCTTAAGGTCCTATGTGCAACGGTTCAATAAGGAAGCAGTCCAGATCGACGAGCCGAATGAATACGTTGCTCTCACTGCATTCAACGCTGGCCTTCTCAAAGGAGATTTCCTCTTCCAGCTATGCAAGGATCCACCGAAATCAATGTCAGAACTGATGTACGAGGCCCAGAAGTTCATAAATGCGGAGGATGCATTCGAAGCCCGAGACGAGTTCCTCAGCAGAAAGAGGAAAGAACCAGAAGATCGACGATTCGATTCGTCCAGGAACAAGTCTTCCAAGCAAGACTACCCAAAGGCCGAAAGGAAGAACATAAGCTCGTCCAACCGACGTGAAGAACGACCCAGCAGCTTCACGCCCTTGAACATGTCCATTGACCAAGTCCTGTTACAGATTCAGGATAATCCAGATATCAAGTGGCCAGGGAAGCTTCGTTCGGACCCGACGAAGAGGTCTAAGGACCTCTACTGTCGCTTCCACCGAGACCATGGTCACACCACCGAAGACTGCTTTGCCCTAAAGCAACAGATAGAGGCCCTGATTAAGCAAGGGAAGCTGGGAAAATTCGTGCGACAGGACAAGCCAGAAGTCCGTCCCGAATCTCGTCCACCCAGACAAGACGAGAATAAGGATCGCCAGGAAGACCGCCCCCGGGATATCATAGGCGAAATACGTACTATCGTAGGAGGCCTAGCGTCCGGAGGTGCCTCGCGGTCATCCAGGAAAGCATATGCTCGGCAGGCCCATAACATCCTGGTCACTCAAAGGTCACGGAAGAGTGTGAAGATGGACGACCAAGTGATATCGTTTAGCGAAGACGACGCAAGAAACATCCACCATCCACATGACGACGCACTCGTCGTCACATTGACCATCGCAGGATTCCTCACCAGACGAGTGCTTATTGATAATGGAAGCTCTGCTGACATCATATACCTCCCAGCATATCAACAGATGAAGATAGACAATGAGCAGTTGAAACCTATTGATATTCCCCTTGTGGGATTCACGGGTGACAAAGTTAAGCCCTTGGGAGTAGTTTCCCTCATTATCGAAGCCGGGACGTACCCGAAACAAGTGAGAACCTCGGTAGAGTTCCTTGTGGTAGACTGCGCCTCGGCCTACAACGTCATAATCGGTCGTCCAACCCTCAACAAGCTTAGGGCAGTCACATCAATCTACCATCTCCTCGTCCGATTCCCCACGGAACATGGCATAGGAGAACTCAAAGGAGACCAGGCAACGACGAGGGAGTGCTATTTTGCATCTCTAGGTCCAGAGGCAAAACATCAGACAATGAAGATTAACGAGGAACACAAGCTCGTCGAACCCACAGAAGAGCTGGAGGTGATAGCGTTGGACGACGACGAGCCAAGCAAAACCACCAGCATTGGGACAAACATGGACAGAACAATAAGGGAAGCTATGATCAATTTCCTGAAGAGTAATCTGGACGTCTTTGCCTGGACGCATGATGACATGCCGGGCATTGACCCTGCAACAATCTGCCACAAGTTGAACGTGAACCCGTCCATTCGGGCCATAAAACAGAAGAGACGAGTATTCGCCCCTGATAGAAATCAGGCGATTTCTGACGAAGTGGAGAAGCTTCTGACGGCCGGGTTCATCAGAGAAGTTTTTTACCCCGACTGGCTAGCCCATGTCGTCATGGTAAAGAAGGCCAACGGCAAATGGAGGATGTGCGTAGACTTCACAGACCTCAACAAGGCCTGCCCGAAAGACAGCTTCCCCCTACCTCGGATAGACCAGCTGGTAGATTCAACCGCAGGACACCGGTTGCTAACCTTCATGGACGCCTTCTCAGGGTACAACCAGATCATGATGGACGACGCTGACCAAGAGAAGACTTCCTTTATCACAAGCAAATGACTCTTCTGCTACAAAGTCATGCCGTTCGGATTGAAGAATGCTGGAGCCACCTACCAGCGACTGATGAACAGGATGTTCCACCACCAGATCGGACGAAACGTAGAGGTGTATGTCGACGATATGCTGGTGAAAACGAAGGACGAAATAAAACACTTGGAGGATCTGAAAGAGACATTCAAAACCCTCCGCCGATATCATATGAAGCTCAACCCGAACAAATGTGTCTTCGACGTTTCGTCCGGAAAATTCCTAGGGTTCATGGTCTCTCAGAGAGGGATAGAGGCCAACCCAGACAAAATAAAAGCTGTGCTAGAAATGACACCTCCAAGGTCGACAAAAGAAGTGCAAAGCCTTACAGGAAGAGTGGCAGCACTCAACCGCTTCGTCTCACGGGCTACTGACAAGTGCCTCCCCTTCTTTAAGACGCTGAGAAAGGCTTTCATCTGGACGGACGAGTGTCAGAAATCCTTCGAAGAGCTTAAGAGGTACCTGACATCCCCACCTTTGCTGAGCCCTTCCCAACAAGGTGAAGCCCTCTCCTTGTACCTAGCGGTCTCCCCGACGGCTGTCAGCTCAGCCCTCATCAGGGAAGACGGGGGCACGCAACTGCCAGTGTACTACACCAGTAAAGCCTTCCAAGGAGCCGAGGAAAGATATCCAGCAATGGAGAAACTAGCACTAGCTCTCGTAATCGCTGCCAGAAAACTGCGACCGTACTTCCAGTCTCACAAAATCATCGTCCTTACGAACCATCTTCTCCGTAAGGCGATGAATAAGCCAGACGCAGTTGGACGACTGATTCAATGGGCCGTTGAATTGAGTGAATTCGACATTGAGTACCACCCAAGACAGGCCATCAAGGCACAAGCCTTAGCTGACTTCATTGCTGAGTTCACAGTGACGGAAGACGAACCATCAGAAGAGAAACCGGATGAAGAATGGGAAATGGAAATCGACGGGTCGTCCGTCAAGGGGGCAGGAGGTGTTGGAATAGTCTTCAAGACATCTGAAGGACATTTACTTAAACACTCCACCCGGCTCCAATATCCCACCACAAACAACGAGACAGAGTACGAGGCCCTGTTAACCGGCCTGCGTATAGCCAAAGAACTGGGGGCAAACAGACTCAAGATCAGAAGCGACTCACAACTGATAGTAGGACAGGTCAACGGTGAGTACGAAGCAAGAGAAGACAGAATGACCAAATACCTCAAGCTCGTCAGAAATGCCATGAAGTGGTTCGACGAAGTTATGCTCGTCCAAGTTCCTCGTGAACAGAATACAGAGGCCGACGCCTTGGCAAAGCTAGCCTCTTCTGATGAAGCAACAGACCAGTACATCGAAGTTCAACACTCGCCAAGCCACCTGGAAGAAGAACTAAGCCCCATCAACGTCAGTAACTCCTGGATGACGCCCATCGTCAACTACCTAGAAGACGAAACACTTCCGTCAGACCCTGTCGAAGCTAGGAAGCTGAAAGTCCGGTCCACCAGGTTCATCCTGATACAAGGCGCCTTATACAAAAGAGGCTTCTCGCTCCCATATTTACGCTGCCTGGATAAGGCGGAGGCCAACTACGTGATGAGAGAGGTTCACGAAGGGATTTGCGGCAATCACTCAGGTGCATGCTCCTTAGTACATAAACTCGTCCGAGCTGGATACTATTGGCCGACGATGCAGAAGGACGCGGTCTCCTACGTTCGTGCGTGTGACAAGTGCCAAAGATTCGCAAACCTCATCCACTCACCATCGGAGACACTGACCCCAATAACGGCACCCTGGCCGTTCGCCCAATGGGGTTTGGACATCATGGGACCCCTCCCTGTCGGACGAAGACAGCTAAAATTCCTAGTCGTGGGGATAGACTATTTCACAAAGTGGGTAGAAGCTGAACCACTCGCTACAATCACAGAGAAGAACATAAGAGGATTCGTATGGAAGGCAATCATATGCAGGTTTGGGATACCCAGAGCCTTTATATCAGACAATGGACGACAGTTCGACAACTCGCCTTTCCGAGAATTCTATGAAGAACTTGGCATACACAACCACTACTCATCCCCTGGTCACCCACAGGCCAACGGACAGGTGGAAGTTACAAATCGATCCTTGCTCAAGATGATCAAGACTCGACTTGAGGGGGCAAAGGGACTATGGCCTGAAGAGCTTCCAAATATCTTGTGGGCATACAGGACAACGGCAAGAACTCCCACAGGAGAAACCCCCTTTCGACTGACGTATGGCACCGAAGCCGTCATACCAGTAGAAATCGGACTCACTACCTGGAGGACGAACAACTATGACGAGGAAAGCAACGACAATCAACTACGATCAAACTTAGATCTGGTGGACGAAGTTCGTGATCAAGCTGAAGCCAGAACCAGGGTCTATCAACAGAGGATGGCCCGCTACTACGATAGACGAATGAAGCACAGGGAATTCAAGGTTGGAGACTTAGTGCTGAGAAAAGTGACCCTCGCAACAAAGGACCTAACCCAGGGAAAACTGGGACCCACATGGGAAGGACCATACAGGGTCGTCAAGTTCCACAGAAGAGGCACTTATCACCGGGAGAAGTTAGACGGGGACGCCCTACCTCATCCTCATCTGAAAAAGTACTATCAGTAAGACAGCATCTATGTGCATTTCTTGGCTAATTTGATTCGAAATTTCCTTTGTATTTTTTTTAAATGAACTAATGAAAAGCAAAGTCCATCTAGCATCACCCCCTCTGTTCTCTACTCTCCAAAGTTTACAGATGACCTTAAGCACTTGAACATAACAACAAGCCAAAGGTTCACTGACGACCTTAAGCGCTTGAACATAACAACAAGCCAAAGGTTTGCTGACGACCTTAAGCGCTTGAACATAACAACAAGCCAAAGGTCAACCTAACAACCTTAACTGCTTGAATGAAACAACAAGCGTAAGGACGACGTTAAGCGCTTGAACATAACAACAAGCCAAAGGTTCACTGACGACCTTAAATGCTTGAACATAACGACAAGCCAAAGGTTTGCTGACGACCTTAAGCGCTTGAACATAACAATAAGCCAAAGGTCCACCTAACAACCTTAACTGCTTGAAAGAAACAACAAGCGTAAGGACGACCTTAAGCGCTTGAACGAAACAACAAGCCAAAGGTCCACCTAACAACCTTAACCGCTTGAACAAAACAACAAGTGTCTTAACCCCCATGCATATGTACACAAGCTTATGCATGGACGACTCTAGAC
>BKZX01026367.1:34609-47118 GCA_014362285.1 Fagus crenata
GTCTCAACCCCTATGCATATGTACACAAGCTTATGCATGGACGACTCAAGACACTTGAACAAAACAACAAATGCCACAGTCACCGATGCATGTATACAAACGCAGGGGCGAAAAATATCCTAACGTCACAATGCATGTATACAAACAACAATCACACCCACAAACGGGAGCAGTCAAAGACATTCAGATAGACGACCATAAGGACATGGTGGAAAACAGGCATTCACAAACAAGCGCAGTTAAAGACATTCGGATAGACGGTCACAAGTCAGAAAATAAAACAGGTAAGTGCCGTCAAAACAGTTGAGATATATTAAGGAGCATGTTTATCTAAAACATTGTTCAAAACACCACAACATTGTTTCAAAGTCAAAAGCCTCCAAACGGGCCCCACCAAATATTTGTCTTTACAGATTACAAAAAAAAAATTAGGAAGTTGCGTCGTCATCCATTTGAGGGTCGGCAGATGTTGTCCCTTCATTCCCACCATCAACAGGCATCACCGATTCATCGTCCTCGAATGGCTGGAAGGCGTCAAAATCTAAGTCCGGGTACTTTTCCTTAGCCTGCTTCTTCAACAAACTAAAGCCCGCTAGGAAGTACTTCGTGTTATTATCGCCAAAGGCCTCTGACGACTTGAACTCCTCGACTGCCGTCGTCTTGACCGACTCCAGTTGAGAAGACAAAGTCATCAGTCGCTCTTCCAGACTCTTCTTGTCGTTTAAAGCCCTCCTCAGTTCTTCCTCCTTCGCAGCCATCTCTACCCTGAGCGACGACATCTCACTAACAACCCGGTCCCGGTCCAAAGTCACCTCATTAATCGCCGTCGTCAGCCTCTGGTTAGCCTGGGCCGCCTCGGACATCTGAACCTTTTGTTTTAGCAGGGCCTCCTCCCATTGCGAACAGCGGCCGGCAATCACCATGGCTTCGGTCAAACCCTGCATGAGACAACACGGTCATCCTCAAGACGGACGAACAAACGAGTGAGCTAAGAGAAGATAAAATACCGTACCTTCATCAAGGAGTGGGAAATGGCCATCTTGACGACGTCGGTATTCACTTTCTCATACTCGGCGATGTCGTCCTTCGTCACAACGGATTTTGCTCGACGGAGAGCCAATGAAGCATCTTTTGGCAGGGTCGGCACCTTCTCAATGAATCGGCTGGACGAGGGGGCACTCGGGACCTCAATCACTTCGATTGACGGCGTTGGGACCTGTTCCGGGACAGACGGCTTCGGAGCTGGAGGAGGCAGAACTCTCTCGTCCACCACTTTCTTGGACGACGAATCTGTCTTCCGTCTCTTTCCCACCGTCAGGGGAGCCTCCTCCTGTTGGCTCATCATCTTCTTCAACTTATCCCTATTGAGCTTCGCGGTGGCCATCCCTGCAAACCAAACCCATTAAAAAATAAAAAAAAAAAATGGCGAGCATACTCACTCTTTTCGTTGACTTCTTGCAATGACAAAATAACTTCGTTCGGCTCAGAACCAAAGGAGTACAGAGCTAATAAATCAGGACGAATAAACCTCTTGTAGTGATGCTCCCGATGATGCAGCGCTCGGAGCACCCTGTTGTGACCGTTGTGGTCTAGATGCGGCCGTCTGAGAGCTCCAAAAGAAGAAATAAATATCAGTCGAGGAGCCACACAAAACTTATGCGCGTATAAACATTCAAACAAACACACACACACCGGAGGACGGGGGTACGCCCCACTCTCGACGAACGGGAATAAACTTGTCGTCCCTCTCACAAGGAAGACCTTCCCAGTTGTCTCCGCATACAAATATATAGTCGTCCTTCCACTCACTGTTGGACGATGGAGTACCGACGATCAATTTCAACCCCCTCTGCCGTGCGTTCAAAGTCCAGAACCCCGGCGAAACAGCTATCTGGGATGGTTTGTAGCAGAACAAGAGCTCGTCCACCGTAAGGTCGTCCGCCCCGTCACTACAAACCTTCCACATCACCATGTTGGCGACGACCGTTCGCCAAGCGTTGGGCGCTAATTGGGCTGGTGCAAGGTTTAGACGATCTAGAAGCTCCCTCATCAAAGGCTGAAGAGGAAACCTCAGACCCGCTTTAAAGTCGGCCTCGTAAAAGGCGACGTCACCGTATTTGGACGAGCATGCAACCTCGTCCGACTCAGGGATTCGGAGGACGTCGTCCTCGGGAATTTGGAAGTTACGTCTATACTTCTCCAAACCCTCAACATCTACGACGAGGGAGAGGTAGGATCTCGCAATCCACGTGTCATCAGGTCCGACAACTCGTGACGAACCTGATGCCGACGGAGTTTCCTCCGATGACCGACCAACCTCACCCCTATCGGAAAGCCCCTCGGGAAGATCCTCGGAGCGAACCGAAGACCAGCTACCCCCCTCAGACACCATTGTGTCCCTTACCACCCTCCACGTACTCAAAGCCGGAAAAACCAAACTAAAAAGCTCCTCCGACAAGCGGTGAAGCACGGAATCCGGAGAAATCAAACCCCCAAAATTAACTGACCTACCCTCACTCTCGGCTATACGGCACACTCCCACAAAGAACCTCTTTAACGAAAAATGCAAAGGATCCAGTGCTACCAAAAGATACGGAACTAAAAGAGAAGAAACTCACCGGAAAAGAAGGGACTCGGAGAAAGAGACAACACACCAGAGGAGGGAAAATGGAGAAAAGAAAAGAAATTTTTTAGGTTTAAATACCCAAACCTCGGGCATGCGAAACGAACCGTCGCTTCGCGAGACGTGCCCAGTAACTGAAGGACACGTGTCAAAAAGGGAGCTCATGCGGTCACTTCCCCATTTAATGCCTCGATTTTATTTTCGGCTGCACGCTTCTCGAAAAGGATATCCCATAAACACGCGCCAAAAATAGCTAGGTATTCCGTCTGTCGTCCATAACGAAACCACGACGGAATAGGGGGCATCTGATGAGTCAACATCCCAGGGATGAACGACTATAACATCCACGTCACCCACGACGACCCCGAGACCAGGACGATCAATCAATATCGTCCTGACCCAAGCTCATAACCCTCTTTACATACCCATTCAAGGATGACATGGACTGACGGACGAGAGTCAATGATCCACCTTCTCAACGAGCATGCATAAGGACGACCTTATTCATCGTCCAAGAATAAAGATGACCTTAGGTATCGTCAATATAAGGACGACCTTAGGTATCGTCCATGACACATCTCCCCTGACGGCTCATTAAAGAATAACCTCCATAAACGTAATTAAATGCCAAAGGCGTTACAATATCCCCAGGATATTGTAACCACCTTCATAATGACCCTTATTAAAATCCAATAAAAAGGGAAATTAAGGAGGGCTCAACGGCTATTTTCTGGAGCACCTATTTAAACCTCCAGACAGAAGTGCACAAGGTACGCACACTATTAGCCTAAACACTTTTACTTACTTGTTAACCATTCCTCACCAAATCTCTGACAAAGGCATCGGAGGAACTTTGGCCGGCACCCCACCGGTGTTTTCCTACCGTCGTCATTGTTTTTCTTTGTTTCAGGTCTTCCATCAGAGAAAGCTTCATCTGGACGACCGTGCTGATTTTACACATCATCAGAGATGTTTACAATATTTTGCAAAACATATAATTTCTTTTATTTTCCCATATTTTTTCCTAGTTAAATTACTAAATTCAGTTATAAAGAATAAAAATTTAAAAAAATATATATAAAGGTATAGGCTAACTATATATGTATGTTTGGGTGTTGATATAACAAAGAGAACGGATAATAAATCATGTTTTGAAAATTATTATTTTAAAACATAATGGTAAGTACTTTAGATAAAGTTGGCATTGAATGTGCTATTTTCATGTTAAATTGTTTGGTTTTTGCATTTTCTCAAAGTTAGATTTTTCTCTTATCCTCATATTCATTAATTTATCATTTTTTTTTTCTCAAAGTTGATTTGTTTTTAGTTCTTAAAACTTTTTTTTAAATAAATTTTAATAATTTTTGGGTTTGGAATTGGGTGCCAACTGCCTAGTGATGAAGTCTCAAAATCAGTGAGCTCGAGCACGCCTCAAACCAGGGCTAGAAGACTTGCGCTGACAAACAAAGATTAAAGAAGACACCGGCGTGAGACCGGCGTAAGAGTCCCTGATGCTAAAGTCAGATTTCTGATAAGAAATTGGATAACTTTAGAAATGGGTATAGAGAATGTGTATCATCTATATTTTTCGTACCTCTTCTTGGATCACCTGATCTCCTTTTATAGGGTTTGTGATTAGTAACCGTTGGGCGTTTTTAATGCCATGCTTGAATCTCGTCTATCATAAATAAGCCGTTTCTATGAAGTATAACGGTCGGATCTTAAATGGGGATGGGTTGGCGTAACGGTTTCTATGAATGTAGCGCCTTTATGAAGATAGAACAACGATCGTCCATATTTATAGCTGACGGAAGGTCATCTGTCTCTCACATGCTTGATGGACGGTCGTCTATTCTCTTACCGTTGTTATGCTTTTGTTGTATGATCACCAAGATAGGATATAACAACATGATTATATTTATACAAGAGAATATAGGATAGCCTCTAGCTTTGTCAACGGAAATTACTTTAAAATTTAGTACAACTTGATAGATGACTAAGTTGACATGTATTAAGAAACATTTATTTTATTTATATTTTGTTAACACTGAATAGGCACAAATTTAATTTTTATTGTATTAATTTGTCTTAAATTTTTGTATAATATTCATCATTAAATGGTAAAAGTTTTTGTTTATAATCTGGCCCCTCAAAGATAAAATCCTGGTTTCGCCCATGGATTCAAATTACACTTAGTGTAACTTTAAGCAATGTTACACTACTCAATACTTGCAAATGTTCAAGATGATCAGAGATCAATAACTATGTCATACATCAAATGTTTAAAATTCAAGTTTTTTGCATTTTAAATTATGCATACAATATGAGTTTTCGACTCGAATAGTAATAACATCTAATTGGTACGAAATTTGACATATGTATTAAGAACATGGAGAATATGTAATCCAATGGTGGAAACTTCAAAATATTTTACTCGTGAACAGGTTAGCAAACCAGTAAGTTGGATCACGGGTTGAGAGACTCAAAGGCAGAACTTTTTTTTACCCCTATTTTGGGTTCGGATTGTTGCCTGGTTCCGATCCAATCCAATCTTTAAAACCATGCTCTAGACTTGATTCTAAACATGATTACAAATGATGTACCATAAATTTACAGTAGTATAGTAATACATGGGTTTGGATGCAATAGTATAGTAATAATACAATAACACTAACATATTTAGGCTTATTTTGATTGGAAAACTAGAACAGCAGAAGGGAAGGAACTTTAAGGAGATGGGGAAAACAGAGGAAAGAAGCGATTAATATTTTTCATACTATGTGTTTGGTAGGAAGAAAACAAAAGTGGAGAGAAAATAAATTATCTTGTATTTAATTTTATTCTCTTATTGAATTGTTTTCAATAAACTAGAGTGATAAGATTGTCAAATCAAATCACCTCTCTAGGACATATTTATTTTTAACTATTTTCCACCCAATTTGGAAAGATGAAAATGGTGGGCTTGGATAGAAATACTAATCTCTCATTGTTCCTTCCTTCTACTTTTCTACTCTACCTAGATGTAGAGATAATATCTCTATGAAAATTATAAAATGGAAAAAAAGGGAAGAATAAAAAATGTCTGAAAGGCTTGAAATTGGTCAAATGCATTAAGTATGAAGATCAAAGATTGTTAGTAAAGGAAGAGGAGATTAAAGAAAGGAAAAATTACGGAAGCCTCCCTTGAGGTTTTGCAAATTGACCCTCCGCCCCTCCTATTTAAAAAAATAAATAAATAAAAAAAAATTGACATTTTTCTTTCTCACATTTTAAAAAATAAGAGGCAGAGTGTTATTTTTTAACAAAGATGAGGGGGGCGGAGTATAATTTCGCAAAATCTCGAGGGAGGTTACCGTAATTTTCTCTTAAATAAATGTGGAATAGGAATTTTGAGAGAAAAAAAGTTTAATGGAAGCTATACAAGTAATTGGAGGCGAACTCAATAATCCAACTTAGAATAAAAACCATATGCTTGTTCGAAGAATTTGAAGAGGTCAAGGACGCATGAAAAGAATGACAATGGAAAAAGAATGGGGCCTAATGAAATTCACATTACATTTTGAAAGTGCTTGGGTGATGTGGATGTTGTATGGTTGACAAACATTTTCAATAAGATCTTAAGTGTTAATAAAATGCCTTGCAAATGGAGTAAAAGCACTTTAATACTTGTATACAATAACAAAATATATGTTCAAAACTATACAATTTACCAAAATTTAAGCTTATGGGTCACATTATGAAACTTTGGGGAGGGTGATTGAACATGGGTTAAGACAAAAAACAACAATATCAGATAATATAATACCCTGGATTTTCTGGATTTATACATGGATTTGGATTGTGAAGATGTTATACACTGCATGTGCTGAGTCCCACAACGGTGGTTTATTGGGTCAATCTAGGCTATATAAGCTATTACAAGGAGCATTAATTCCAATTTGACTAGTCCTTTTAGGATTTAACACATATGTGGCAAGAATTTCCTCGAGCCATGAAAAATGATATCAAAGCCAACCTAGTAAGTAATAAAGTCTTGTGATTTAGGGGCCCTGTAGTGCAACATGGGCCCTGACAAAGGCATCAAGGATTTAAGTGGGGGATGGTCAAAGAAGGAACAATGCACTTATTATAATTTTAAACATGGAGCATTATCACCAGTAGTATGGCCTAAGGATGATATTTTGCATATGTCATCATCCCATTATGCTCCATGATTGCTAGTTGTAACACAACACATGTACTTTGAATTTTACCATTTATAGTGCATTTTAAGCCTACTAATTAATATTTGTTTAAATAATGTGATCAAATATAAAACACTCGGTTTAATAAGAGTAATTCTACAAACATAACACTTTTACAATAATTTCACAACAATATTAAGTTTGCAGTTTTTTATTAGTTTTTCATTTGGACTCACCACTAACATCACTTTATTATCTACTATTCACAGTTTAACATCTCAACATTGTTGTGAAAGTGTTGTGAAAATATTGTGTATGTAGCTTTATTGGTTTAATAATGAATTATTATGATTTTAAGAATTTTTTTTGTGTGGAATTATTTTAAGAATTCTAGAGCTTTAATTCTTTCATCATGGGCTCCATAATGGTATATTGTTTCAAAAGAAATTAGACAAGTTGAGATCTATTGGTTTTCACTCCAAGACTGTTTTGGAATGTTTATTAAATTATCATTTGCCCATATTAATCAAAGTATTGCATTTATGATTGGATTTTTTTTTTCTTCCTGAAATTCTCTTTGTTCTCTATCGAATAAAAAACACGAGTGAAGTGTAAGGACTAGTTATATTTTATTTATATAATCAAATCTATAAGAGAATAAGAAATATAATATTTTTACAATATCAAGAAAGCAAATTTGAAGGTCATGATAAGGGCATTGGTGCTGGATTGTGATTGTAGTGGTGGTGAGGAGAAATGGAAATATTGATTCCACAATGGGTGGCAACGAGTGGCCACGCTGCTAGTGCAGATAGTGTGTCAGAGGCAAATGTATCGCTAGTGGGAGGGTGGCATCAAAGATGGTCATGGACATCGTAATGAAATGAGTTTCAAAGCGATAGTGGAAATTGAAAATGAAGGGAGTCCATTGTTTTATATGTCACAACATTGGATATACTTTTAAATTGTATATTTATTTGAGACCATCTAATTAATCTATTTCTATTCTAAAAAAAAAAAAAATCAATTGAAGATGATCGCTTTTCACAAATTATATATAATAATTCCCACTCCATTGACAAAAGGCATTGGATCAAGATCCTCTAACATTCTTAGGATAACTCCACGGATTAAGGTTAGCTGCCAGCAATAGTTTTGGACAAATTGCATCTCAGTCACCCAATTAGATATATTAAAAATCGAAAGAAAAAAAAAAAATTACATTTTCATTGAACGGCGAGATGCAAAGTTACTTTCGACCTAACTACACCAAATATGCACCCGATCTTAATTCTAACTCACCATAGAGTTCCAAAATCCTATCATTAATCTTAAAATAAATGGATTAGATTTTATCGTGTTATCAACATTTGAAGCAAAGTTGACTATCACCATTTTGGTATTTGTTTAAATTATAGTGTAGTAAAATCCAATCCATTCATTTCAAAATGAATAGACAAGATTGTAAGAACTCTACAATAGAATTACTCTAAATTCCAAAAAGTCTAAAAGTAACATAATCTTATAAAATCTATATAAAATAATTGAGTGGTGCACCACTCCACTTGTGCTACTATTTTATCCACTACTGCTTCTGCTTCCTTCTCAGTGGCAAGTGCTCCGCAATTTCTCCGAACAGGATATATTCACGTTCAACCTTCTTTTCTGACTAGGCAAATGGTTTAAATTATCTTTGTGGAATCTGAGGCGATCATTGTCTATCTTTTTGGATTCGCGATTTTTGTTTTTTGTTTTTTTCTTTGAAATAAGATTTGCGAATGTCTTGTGTATCCATATCTGTTTGTATATATTCTATAATTTGTATTGAATCTATCATTTTTATTGAACATAAATCACAACTTGACAGTTATGAAAAATGTTGTGAAAGTTATGGAGGGACTTATTGAATTCTCATTCTAATGTTACCTGGCTTACATAACATCCCATTGAGGAATTTAGTTTTTGTTAAAATAAAATCAACTTTAGTGTCATAACTTTTTCCGCAATTCTAAAATGACAAATTGTGAATGGTTGACCATCACTTTTATATGGCTCCACCACTCATCGTTTATCATTTCAGAGTTGTGGCAAAAGTTTGTGTGGCTAGATTTTTTATCAAATAAAATAAAAGCACCCCTAATGTATATTTACAGATTAATACATATAATATCTAGCTAGTGACCTTTTTGGATGAGATACAACCCAATAGCAAATTGTTGGAAGAAGAAAAAAAGAAAAGAAAAGTAATTCGCCTTTCACTCAGTGTTTATGTATTCAAAATCGAGATTGAGTTTCTCGGGAGGGGATCCTCTTCCATTGAAATCCTCCGATTCCCTGCAATTTTTAATTAGAATTGTATTATGTGGTATTTATTTGATTTTGTATTGTTTTCATGGGTTTTTCAAGACAATTACATTTTTAAAAATACCACATGTCATTTATCTAACTGAAAATTTAACAAAATTGGAGAATTCTTGTTTATATTCCAAACTTCTTTAATCTTACCGTTTTTAATTTGGAATAAAAATGTGGAGTTCTTGCTCAACTTATCATAGGTTGCACATTTAAGTCATGGAATAGTCTCTCTTTTGGTAAATATATTGGGAGGGGTTGAAATCTTTTATATTTCAGTTTCTACAATTCCGAGTATTTTTCAGTTCAAGTCCAGAATATATAATCTCATGTGTAAAACATACTTGACTCACATATATATTTGGTAATCACAAAATATGCCATCAATAATTGTCTTATCATATTTTGTAAAAATCAATTAATAATTTTTGTATTATTTTGTAAGTATTGCCCTTTTTTTTCTCCAAAATTGTTTTTAAAGAAAATTAACTATCTTAATTTTCAAATTTGAAAAAAGGCGAAGAACATCACTGTGAAAAACTCAGAATTGTCAAAAACAAATATGATATCCTTTCCCCGCCAAATTCTCCAATAAAAATGATTTATCTGGGGTTTTATACTCAACTCCTTTCTCTTATTCCTTACCAAAGTAGTAGTACTGTAGTAGTCTGCTCGACAAACTCCCCATAAGAGAAAATACCAACTTTTAGCTTTTTACTCACAACTCCTTTCTCTTTTTCTTTTAACTTTCTTTATTCCTTACCAAAGTAGTAGTAGTCTGCTCGGCAAACTGTTCGGATAATAATTTATTCATTTCTTTGATAAACAAATAAGTGTGATGTTACAGTTATTACATATTTTATTACATAAAATTTATAGGGTAAAACTTAGGTTCAGTTTCTTAGATTAAGTACATTAGATTCTTAGTTGAATTCAAACACATTGAATTTAAATATTCTTGGAAAAGATAATATTATTTGTATTTCATTAGTTAATGCAACCATGTGTTTGAATTCAATTGGAGAACTTAATGTACTTGACCTAAGGAACTGTACCTAAGTTTTACTCAAAATTATAAATTAAGGCTTGATTGAAATGAAGTGTACAATCTCTAAGTTTGGCCAACTAGGATTTCACCCCCTTATGTTTAAAAATTTGGATCAGCTCTCTTGAGATTTGATATTGGTCTTTCTGTCCAAAAAATGTTAAGACCTGGTGGTCAAGTGCCATCTCATCTCAAACAACTTAGTTTCAATGCATTAAAACTACGTCGTTTTTTCCACAACACTAAAAATAATTATTTAACTCTTTATTTTATATTTTACTTTTTCTTTCTCCCCATCTCCAATCCTCTTTGATCTAAGATCTCCCTCCTCAAACCTCACTCTTTTGCCTCCTCAATCTCACTCTCTCAGGTCTCCCTCCTCCAAACCCTCGAGTTCCGCAAGCTCTCCAACCTCACTAGTCCTATCCAACCCGCCATTGTCAAGCTCAAAAGCCTCAACTTCCTTAGGCTTAGCTGGACCAACCTCTCTGGCTCAGTCCATGACTTCCTCAGTAAGCTCAAGAACCTTACCTTCCTCGACCTCTCTTTTAACGACCTCACCAACTCAATCATGTTGGGAATAAAACTTTATTTCTAAAACCTGTGGGATGCGAAAAATATTGAACAAGCACAAGACACAAAGATTTACGTGGAAAACCCTTTTTACTTGAAGGGAAAAACCACGGGACAAACTCCGAATAAATCCACTATTATAAAATTCAATTACAATAGTTCTTCTTAAGTTAATGACTAACTTGAGGTTCTCACCAAATACAATAAAATGATTTGAACATTTTTCGATTTTTTTATTTATTGATTTATTGGAAAAAAAAATGATGAGTATTTCAACTCCTCTTTTTTATCCAATGCCGAATCGATAACCTACGTATAAATTAAGAAAAAATCTTTGGATTTGAAAAAAATAATAATAATAATGTTGCTGACAAATTATTTGTTTGGTCAGAATAGTCCTCCAAATATTTTGGTCTTAGATTAATGATCAGTTTTGAGATTTGTTTTTTGCATATGAATAGAGAAGAGAGGATAGGCTCTCTCTAGGAATTAACACTTAACAAATTTTCTAGAGGAAATCTCAAATATTTTTGTGTATATCTCTTGGCTAAAGAAGAATCTTCTAGTTTTTCTTTGCTCTCTCACACACTCACTGCGCTACTCTCCTAGGCATGCGGAACTGCAAGCTTAAGGTTGCTTCTCATGCAATTCTCTCAATTGTGGATTGCTCAATCTCAATATTGCAGCACCACTTTAATTCACACATTGCTTTAATACAGCAATAGATTGGCGCCAATAGCCTTTTTTCTAATTGCCTCAAGTCTTCTAATTCTAGAAGAAATAGGACACTGTGTGCATGTGGCTCACTTGGCCAACTTCAAGCCATCACATTAGTTTAGGTATTAATTCGGTGTGGGCTGGATCTTGGTGCTCACATGCACCCCAACAATCTCCCCCTCCAGCCCACATAGGAAGCAGATCTTAAATCTAAATCATCAATTAAAATCCATGCCAGCCGTGCTAGCATGTAGCACAAGCTTCTTTATCATCTTTACCAAAAGTGAGAAACCACATCAATGTCGATCCTTTCATTCTTAAAGAATTAATTTCACCTTGGATATCCTTAATCCAATTCTCTGGCTCCCTCTCATTAGCAGTTCATATATTTTCAAAACGAGTGATTATTTAGTAGTTCAGGACTACAAATAAATGTGTAGTCCACCTCTCATATGAATGATGAATCCCACCACATAAATGTGGATCCTACTAATTAAATTCATGGTAGGACCCACCATTTATGCGAGAGGGAGACTACGCTTTTATTTGTAGTCTTGAACTATTGAATAATTTTCCTTATCAAAACTATCCATTCGAAGTTTTCCAGTAGAATGTTACCATAAAAAACTAAATAGTTAAAACTAATAGTTGAAGACCTTTAGCGGTAAGGTTTAAAAAAAATTAAATTTTAAAATAAAAAATATTCAAATATGAATTTTATTTAACTGATAACCATGTAAGACTCCGAAGGCCGAAGGATACTAAAAGGCTTCGAAAATGGAAAAAATAAAATAAATAGAATTAACTATACCTAAAACGGAAATTAATTTCCCAAATCTCAAATAAGTTTTAAAAAACAAATAATTAATGAGTTACACCCAATGATGAACCATTCATGGTGGGACCCATTCATATGAGAGGAGGGAGTACGCATTTATTTGTACTAGACTATAACTCGCGCAATGCACGGCTCATTTTAATTATTTTCTATAAATATGTTCCTAACAAAATGAAA
>BKZX01026369.1:0-26294 GCA_014362285.1 Fagus crenata
TATGTACAAGAATTATAAAAGAATATTGCTCTAGTTAACATATTTGTTTGAATACACACACAATCTCTCTCTCTCTCAAGGAGTTATTTTGTCGTTTAGGCTAATGGGCTTTGATATTTTCACATCATCATGTTAGTTGGTCCTACTTAAAGAGTTATATCAACCCCCTTTCATCTGCTCCTTTCATATTTTTTAGGCAATTGTAGATTAAAGAGTTCTCGAGTAAAAACGGTTACGGTTATATTGAAATCAGAAACTTTATTGTTGAGATTTTGATTATGAGTTTGAGGATTTTAAATTTTGTTTTTATTGGGGATGTTATTTTGAGAATTATCGATGTAATAAAAGTCCATAGGAACTTGGACTCTATGGAATTAGTCTCTTGTTGATGGAACTTTATTTTGTTGGTATGATATTTGGTTTTGGGATTCAAGATCTAACAATTATGACAAAAAATTTATATTGACAGTTAAATTTATTTGATTTTGTTATGGATTGTATTAAACTAAATACATAATTGCATGTGGTTAGATAATTTGATAAATTATACAAACATATGTATATAAAAGTTAAGTAGGTAGTTACCTCACACTCTTTAGGCTCGAAGCGTGAGGCACAACCTGTCTAACATGTATATATCTCTATCTATAAAAATTAAAGACATTCTATAATACTTGAAGTATATCCTTGTTTATTTGATTCATTCTATAACTAAAATAAAGTTTTATCCATTATTTTGTAATATTTTCCATCATAAATGTCATAGCTCTAATCCAAATAATCAAATATCTTTCCAATAATAACTAATACTAACTAAAAGTCTTACAACATAGGGAGAGATTCATCATCAATAATCTATTTCCATCGAGTCCAAGTTTCTCATGAACTTTTATTACATTATTGTTTCTCAAATAAAACATCCTTTGTAGAAACCAAAATAAAAGAATATCTTCAAACACATAACAAATAATCTCAACAATGAAGTTTCCAATTTCAACCTAGTTGCAACCGTCTTTTTCCGAGAACCCTCTAATTCACGATTGCCTCAAGAATCTAAAAAAGAGGAGATGAAAAAGGGGTGAGATACTTAGTAAGTAGGACTTGTTAACTTGGGTGTGTGAGTGAGCTATTTTAGAAAAGAAAAATTATATTCTTTTACAATTTCACAACTTTGCGAAAATAGTCAAGATTTCAAATGCAAATAGTTGTCAACAACATTGTAGTGTAATTACTCAAAACTTCAACATGATTATGGAAAGATTTCATAAAAATAATAACACCATAACAGTTTGTACGATGATACGATCCCTTCTTTAGGACCGTGACCTCTTCTTTGGGATGGCTCCCTCTTTGAAACTTAATGGTTTTTTTTTTTTTTTTTGAAAAGTTAAAACTTATTGTTGGTTATTGTACCATCTGGATTGCAAATTACAATTTTAATGGGAGTCAATCTGTGGTTGGCAAGTTTTTTCTGTTCTCTCTCACTCTCTCTCTTGACATGCAATTATAAATACTTTGTTTTATTTCTTTCTATGATGTACCAATTGATTCAACTTGTTAAGTAATAATTCATGGGTATATTAACAATTTTATTAACAACTTGTTGAGTAATAATTCATGGGTATATTCAACTTCCCATCAACAATTTTATTCACAATAACATACAACTTATAGCTCATAAGTGAATACAACAGACAATAAACAAATAAACCACATGGGAATATTCGGTCCAAGTTTTAGCTAATGCCTTCACTAAGTGATTGACATCAATGTTGCCAAGAATCCTTTCAGGACCGAATCCAAGGACTTCACCATAGTGAGCAAGCTTCTACAGAATGACCACTTAAGGTTGAAATAATTCTTGTTTATTTCTTGTTCTTACATCTCTCAAAATTGCATAAGAAGATATACAAAAAATCACTAAACCGTTGAAAATACTTTATTACATCTCCACCTGCCCATGCCACCGATACTGCTTAATATGGATTTAATTAAGAATAAAACCCATCCAAACATCAGAATCAAGTGCATTTACCACAATAAAAGGAAAAAACGAAAGTGGTAATTTGTTACAGTAGATACAATTAACATATCAAACCAAAAGATAGGATGTAGGGAGTAAGTTTCATGGCAAATAAGAGAAGTCATACGACCATTACTGAATACAAAAAGATCATATCAATGTGATATAGATAGGTGTTTTTCCTTCACCAACATGAAAATATTTGTGGATTGGTGAAACAAAATTGTTTTGTCACTCTTGGAAAGCATCTTACAGAGAAAGCAATTCTTGAGTATTCAATTTCATTAGTTATACGGATAATTGGAGTATTCACAGCCAAAGGAGTGTTCAAATTTGGCTCACAGGATAAATTCCCGGTAGTCTGATGTCCTAAAAAATGGCCTCTGTGGCTGCTGAACAGAACCCCATTCTATGTGCCATCTATAGACCCCAACAAATATTAACCCATGCAACCTTATTGACCTGTCAAAACAAATGAACATATCATTAAGGAATTCTATCAAACAATTTATGAGCAACCCATAGATTATAGCCAAAGGTAGTCAACACTAATTAGAAAAAGAAGAACACACCAAATTGCAACGTGGTACTATGCTCAGAACCTGGAACTGGCCTCGCCTATTTGAAGAAGAAGAAAGAAGGTGCTGATTTGCTTCTTTGTTTTCTGCTCCAGATTTATCTCTAGTTAAAAGCAACAACAAAAAATGTTAGGAGCCAAAAAAGAACAAAACATGAATGTGTAGCCAAGTAGTTGAGGGAGGGAGAGAAAAGAGGGAAGGGAAAAAAAACAAGCCAATGTTAGGAGCCAAAAGGATAACTGGAGAAGAAAAATCAGCCTTGTTTGTAACCTAATACTAATGTGCATATCTTGCACTTTAAAGCATACCAAGGAACTCCTTGCCATTTATAGCATTCCCCCCATGTTTATGCAGCTTCATACAGGTCTGCATGTTCGTCAGTGATGTTATATTTCTTCTTCATTTTTGTGGACACAAAATCCATAGCTGCAGCTCCAGCATATTTCACTGTAATTTTTTTTTTTTTTTTTTCCTGTAAAGCTAAAATTACCAAAATAATAGGAGATAACTATATCAGAGTTCAGATTATTAACCGAAGTCTAAAGCTCAAGTTGATCACAAACAGGAGAACGTAAGAGCATAACAGGACAAAGCATAGGTACATGTTTGAACAAATACAGAGACAAAAGTGTAGGAACTTAAATCTAAGGCATAAGTGCCGTATATGCAATCTCTTACTCCAAATCAAATACAAACTTTTTTTGAATAACATTAGTCTAAAATTTATATTTTTTGACCTTTTGTGATTCTGAGGCATTCTCTCTCTCTTACACACACACACATATTTTTTGCATTGCTCTGCAGTATTTTATAAGAGCAACTCACATAGTTTTATTCAAAAAGCAGAATCAATACTATGATACCCAAAGTCATTGGAAAAAAGGCCTATGAATCTTTAATGCAACACCAATCCAAGAAGAAATCCCCAAAGTTGAGAACTCTAGGGACGATAGAAAAGGAGATACCTTTGGATGAAGCATAAAAAGACGCTATACACTCCATTACTCATTACTTAGTTAAAATCAACTCTTTTTCTTATACACCTTATGATTTACGAACCAAACTACGAGTATAAGCTATAAAACCTTAATTTTCCTATGCTTCAATAGCTTAATTGTTGCACAATTGCAGAGCCCTAAAGTTTTGAATAAGCACCAACTCTGATGCCTTGGTTCTTCCTATGCCTTAATTGGTTCTGCGTATGAGATCAAATGAAATGTTTCTCATCAGAAGAAAATAGCATTGGAGTTTCTAAGAAGAATAGGATAATAATTAAAGTACATACCTCATGGACAGGTTTTCCAAAACACCAGCAAAAAAAAAAAAAAACTATAGCAGATATTATGGCCATTTATTCTAAGCAAGACATGGATACACAACTAAAAACATTGATAATTAGGAATTTTAAGTGGTTGCACCCAACTGATCTTAAGATTCTTGTAATTACGTTCAAATTGAAACTCCAAAAAGGCCTTCTTGTGATTCTAAGACAATCATTGTTCTGCAGAGTGTTGAACCATATCCAGCTATTCCTTAAGCCTAATCTCAACCTTGAAATAATGCAATAAGATGCCTGATGCCATTAATGACCAACTTGCAATATTTTCTCCAAACAGTACAATCAAGATTATGATACAACAAAAAAACATTGGAGAAGGTCTGTGGATTTTTAGTGCAACACCTAACGAAGAAGAAGAAATATAACGACAAACTCACATACCAATCATTATTACGATACTCAAAGTCACTGGAAAAGGCCTATGAATCTTTAATGCAACACCAAACCAAGAAGAAACCTCCAAAGTTTAAAACCATAGGGAAGACAAAAAAGTAGATACCTTTGGATGGATCCTAAAAGACTAACCTTGATTTGCCTTGTCTACACTCCATTGTTCATTGCTTCTATAATTTCAAGTCTTTTTCTTATATACCTTATGAACCAAGCTACGATTGTAAGCTATAAAACCTTGATTTTTCAATGCTGCAATAACTGACTTGTTGCACAATTGCAGAGCCCTAAAGTTTTGAATAAGCACCAACTCTGACGCCTAGGTTTTACCTATGCCTCATTTGGTTATGTTTCACATCAGAAGAAAATAGCATAGGAGTTTCTAAGAAGAATAGGATAAATAATTAAGCACATACCTTATGGACAGGTTCATCCCTCCGAACTCTAGGATGTGAGAAAATTTTGTTAATCGTCCCTGTTTCCTGCTGGAACCATTTCAAAAGTTTGCTTTGTGCTTCAAAATATTCCTGCATATTGAAATTGGAAATAAATTGTCCAACAGAAAATAAGATTCTTACAATAAGGCTGAGAAAATCTTGTATCTTTTATCTTGTCTCTTTTTCTATTTTTCTTCTTCCTTACTATCTGTTTTTCATTTGTTCTGCAGAGTTTATAACCATATCCAGCTATTCCTTAATCCTAAACTCAATCTTGAAATTTTTATCATTAATGCAGTAAGATGCCTGAGGCCATTAATCAGCAACTTGCAGTCTTTTCTTCAAACACTACAATCAAGTTTATAATACCCCAAAATCATTGGAAAAGGTCTGTGGATTTATAGTGCAACACATAAACAAGAAGAAACAAGCAAGTTTAGAACACTAGTGACAATAGAAAAGGAGATACCTTTGGATGAGAGCTGTCCTCTCTACAAATCCCTCATCTTTGACCCAATTCTGCTCCTCATCAACATCATGACCCTCTTCTTCCACAACACTTTTGAAATCGAATAATCATCAAAGGCCTATATTTCAAGCAAACCTGAAAAATGATGTCGCAAACCCTCTTGTTTCTCAAATTCACCACCCATGTCCACACAGTCTCTGTCTACAAAAGTTGTAACAAATATCATATTCATAAATGCTATTAAGAAATTTACAAACAGAGAAGAGGGAAAATTAGAAAGAGAAAAACAAAAATCAAATTGAAATACACAGAAACAGAGAGAGAGAGAGAGAGAGAGAGAAATTCATAAAGCTCCACTCTTTGATGAACATATATAAAATATACTAATAGCTTGTACCAGACGTTCTCTAGATTTACAAATATCCAATCTTTTAATCATTTAGCTATAAACTCATACAACTAATACCCAAATTCAAGCCAATACGAAACAGAAATTTATGACAATCCCAACATACACAACCAAACATTTTCTCATAGGAACCAAAAATACACTAATCCCACCACCAAAACCAAGAGACTCAAAAACTAAATGACATCCTTCTCTCACATTTTCTTAGCAACCAAACAAAATGCTTTAACTATCCACAAAATAAAACCGAAAGCCCCAAACCCAATTGCTCTTTTCCTCATGTATTCTCCCTTTCTTTTCTTATATTTTCTGACAAGATGAAAAAAAAATACAAATCATACACTTATTAAAAAGTCAATCAATCAAATGACACCAAATACACTAGAGAGATTCGGAATATAATATAAAAACTCCCATACCATCAGAAACAATAGGAAACCAACAAAGTATTTATGCATTTACTTGAAGCAAACACAAGTACACAGCAAAGCACAATCCTTGTAATGTAAACACCATGGCAGTAAGATGTTCATGGTCCAGATGATAAAAAGCACAACCCAATAATCCAGACCACAATATATTATGTAGCATGATGAAAAGATGTAATTTTTAAAAAAGGAGAAGAAGAAAATCTTGCCAATTTGAAACAAGAATGCATACAAGTGTACTTGATAACATACACTTGGCCCTCTCTTCCATGTAGAAAGAGAGAAAGAGATCAAAATTTTTGAATTAACCTAAAAGAGTACAGATCAGATGAACCAAACGTACCACACACTGCTCACCATCAGACAGGAGTCTAGACTCTAGAGAGACATAACAGGCCAAAGCATAGGTACATGTTTGAAAAAATAAAGAGGCAAAAGTGAAGGACCTTAAGCCTAAGCGGCTAAGCCATAAGTGCCATATATGCAATCTATTTCTCCATATCAAGCGCAACTTCTCTTCAATAACATTAGTCTACAATTTACTTTGGCACATAATAACAGATGGAAGATGATCTACAACTACCACAAATGAGACGTCAAACATTGCCTCGCTTCTTGTGATTCTGAGGCATTCTTCTCTCTCTCCACAACCAGCTATTCCTCAAGCCTAATCTCAACCTTGAAGTCATTAGACTTCTGATTATTATTGCAGCATAATGCCTGATGCCGTTAACGACAAACTCATACACTTTTCTTCAAAAAGTACAATCACTATTATGATGCCTAAAGTCATTGGTAAATGCCTATGAATCTTTAATGCAACACCAAACCAAGAAGAAATCCCCAAAGTTTAGAACTCTAGGGATGACAGAAAAGGAGATACGTATGGATGGAGTTTATAGTACACACTCCATTGCTCATTACTTCTTTAATTTCAACTCTTTTTCTTATACACCTTATGAACCAAGCTAAAATTGGAAGCTACATAACCTTGATTTTCCTATGCTTCAATATCTGCCTTGTTGCACAATTGCAGAGCCCTAAGGTTTTGAATAAGCACAAATTCTGACGCCTAGGTTTTTCCAATGCCTCGATTGGTTATGTTTCTCATCAGAAGAAAATAGCATTGGAGTTTCCACGAAGAATAGGATAAATAATTAAGCACATACCTGATGGACAGGTTCATCCACTCCGAACTCAAAGATGTGGGCAATTTGGGCAATCATCCGCTGTTTCCTGCTGGCACCCTTTCAAAAGTTTGCTTTGTCTTCAAATATTTCTGCATATTGAAAATGCAAATGAATTGTCCAAAACATCAGCAGCAAAAGAATAAAAAAATAAATAAAGAAGAAGAAAAGCTATGTAGATATTACAGCCATTTATGTAAGCAAGATATGGACATGGATAAACAACTAAAAACATTGATAGTTAAGAATTTAAAGTTGTTGCAATATTCTTGAAATTATTTCTAGTTGAAACTCCAAAAAAGCCTTCTTGTGATTCTTGTAATTACTATCCTCTTTGCATTTGTTCTGCAGAGTGTATAACAATATCCAGCTATTCCTTAAGCCTAATCTCAATCTTGAAATCCTTATACCTAATCTTTAATGCAGTAAGATGCCAGATGCCAATAATGACCAACTCGCAATCTTTTCATCAAACAATACATCAAGTTTATGATACCCCGAAATAATTGGAAAAAGGTCTGTGGGTTTATTTTGCAACAACTAACCAATAAGAAACAAGCAGGTTTAGAACACTAGGGATAATAGAAAAGGAGTTACCTTTGGATGACACCTAAAAGACACTGTAACCATGATTTTGCCGCAGATAGCATACCCTCCATAATTCATTAGTTCCATAATTCAACTCTTTTTCTTCACATGCCAACTACTGTTAACCAAGAAAAGATTGAAACTTTCAAAATCAAACCATATAACCCACTCTTTTGAATATGTAATCAGAAGTGAAAGGCTTGCTATAATCCTCAATTCCCATTCCCAACCATCCCCTTAGATTTTCTTCATTAAGAAGATTTGGCCATTTCTCATAGTTGAATTGCATAGTGTACATATACAATGCATGCCAATTAATGAAACTTCTAGACTCACAAACATGGCAAGAAAGGCAAAATAAGTGTTGTTGCATTTTAAGACATCACAAGCATGGAAGATAGAGAATATATTAAATACCTACTTTAGTTGTGTAAATTAAGAAATGAAAGGAAATTCTGCACAGTTCATACCCTTGGTCATGATATAGTTAAAGGACCCTAACTGCCTAAGAAGTATTTCAATAAATGTTTGTTGATAAGATATGCATCAAGTGATTGTCAACTCACCAATATCATGAAGCTGTAAAAACTTATCACTCTGAAGGTGTCAACAGCCATAGTTCAACAGCCATGGTTATAATCCTAATAATGATAAAACTGATCACGACTATAGATATTTATACTACCATGCCAACTAGTGCAAAAATATGTGACTCAACTAAAGTAGAAACTAAGAAAGAATAACACAGGGCAGGAGGAGGTTTAAGTATGTGAGCTAATTCTTCACCCCTCTATGAGGCTATTAATAAGTGAAGCTTTATTACAAATCTCAAACTTCACTAACTCTTCATCGAATATACTGTAAACCAAAATAATTTTGGGAAACACATAGAAGTACTCAGATCATCAACATATGCTTAGCCAAAGAAAGAAAGAAAGAAAGAAAAAGGATCATGAACATTGGTGAAAGAAAGCTTTCTCCAATGCTCTAGTTGGTCAATGGAGACCAGTTTCAAAATTTTAGAGGAAAAGGGAAATATCACCACCTTCTATTTGAACCAAAGTTGTATTTTTTTTCTTCTTCTGAGTTCTGAATAACTTCTTCTTGAGAACATTGGTGAAAGAAAGCTTTGGTGTTCATTTTTTCCTTGCCAAATTATTTTCCCAATGCAACAATATTTTCTACCATGGGCACTCCAGATTTCCTGACACTGATGGACATAAAAACAAGAAATTAGAAGAAAACAAGGGACTTGATTTCAATAGATTTGAACTAGTGTTGTTTGTCCACAACTGCTAGCTATTTTTATTTTCTTTGTTATTATGAGACATTTAATTTTAAAACTTTTGAATCAGCCAAAATGAATTCCTGAACTTCAGGATACAAAGTTCCAAATTTTATATAGGTGTTTTTCTTTTTCTATTATAGATGTAAAACATCTAATTGTCCAAGGCGGCATTCTAACTTTATGGTATGCTAACTAGCCTTAAGAGGCCAAGACTACATCAAAGATGAAAGGAAATCCATGCTATGTAAGTAGTGCCACTTTCCAAACAAGACTTTATAATGTCTTAATCCATCTTAATGTAATAATCAAAAAAATTCCCAAGACACCAGCTACTCAGCCTATGAATCAAAAAATGGGTATCCTCTTATTCTTTGTAGTAATTTAATCAACTACCCTTGCAATCCATGGCTTTGTTTACCAACTGATACACATCCATAAGTTTTGGAATATACTAAAATGCAAAAGCTACAAAAAATACAAGCTTGACAACCTGTTAATATAATGAATCACATGCTTAACCAGGATAAAACATCTCTTCATAGCCAACCTTTACAAGTATCGTTATTGAAAGAGTTACAGGGAAACTGACACTCATAGCCAACCTTTTTAACCTGCAAATTAAATAATTGATTACCTTAGCAATATTCTGATATGAACAAAAGACTGGCGCTTCAGACGGCACTGCTTGAACACCCCAAGTATCAACTGCCCTAAAACTAAAGATTTTTTCAAAAAGGTATGAGTCTGAGTGTTAGCACCAAGCTATGGTCCTCAATAACATCATTCAACCAAAGAAAAGTTTGAGAATTTCATGAAAAGAAGAAGAAGGAGAAGAAGATGATGATGATGATGCAGATAATGGAACTTGTAATATTTGTAGTATATTGCTTGCAAAATTGAAGATTCAAAGTAATATTTTAATTAACTAAATATGCAAATGGGAATAACAAGATGAGGATTTAAAAGCATGGAGATTTCTGTCTTAAAATACCTAATAAATTGAACAAAACATGGTAGAAGCTTATAGATAAAAAGAAGAATTTAATCAATTGAATACCTAATTAGTTATTCGAGATGATCTTCCAACACAATGTTACTCCAATATCAGCAAGTCCCAGGGCAAGAGCTCATTTGCCAAGTCTGAACTCCCACTTTATCGTTGATGGTGGCTCTCTTCAATGATAGCAACTGTGTTTGACCCTTTTATGCTCCTTTCAATCTGTTTATGTACTTAAATCAAAAAGCACCAATATGATTTATGAGGCCCAAAAGTGTTAAAACGTTTCTCATTCATGGAAAAGAAAGATGAGGAGGAATAACAATGGAATTATAATTTGTACGAAGAATTGAGATTAATCTTATACCAGAAAAACTGATGATGGACAATCCTTTGGAATGTGAACAATTTTGGGCAGTCCTCCCCTGTTTCCTCTAGCTCCTATTTAACAATTTTGGAATTTGAAATGAGACTTCGAAAACATCAGCATTAGAGAAGTTAAAAAAATAAAAAATAAAAATAAAAAGTTGTCTGATTGCTGAGGAAAGACATGTTGAAGTGCATACCCAAGGAAGTGGAAGCAGAAGCAGATTTATTCCCAACTATCATATTTTGGGACGTGAGCAATCTTGGGCCAATCCTCGCCAATTTCCTTCTGACATCTTTGCTGTAAATGGGGACAATTGATGATTCTGAGGGTCTGTAAAGAACTGAGGTGACGCATCCCTTCCGGAAGAGATGTCAGATTGGGGCATTCATAAATTTCAAGGAATTGAAGTGATGTGAGGTTGCCCAACCACTCCGGTAAAGTCGTGAAGCTGGGACAATTGGAAATTTGGAGATATTGCAGAGTGGTAACGTGTTGGAGATATGCAGGGAGAGCTTCCAGTTTCGAAATGTATCTGAAAGTCAAAGACTGGAGGCATGTAGACGTAGGGCGTTGAGATTCTGAGCCGCCATCATCCACGTCACTAAAAAAATCAACCTCCTCAAAATTCCGAATCGTCAGCGTCTTAAGGGAGGTGAGATGTTGCACAAATCGAGACAGAGATGTTAGTGTAGGGCACTCCGCAATCAGTAATTCCTCAACAAGAGTCAGGTTTTGAACCCACTCCTCTGGCATTGGCAGAGACTCTACGTCCCACAAAGACAGAAGCTTTAATTTGGAGAGAGGAAGGGAGAAGGAGGAGGGAAGTGAAGGAGTCTCTGTCGCATTCATCGTCATCGCCATTGTCTGTTGCAATGGCTTCAAGCTGGCAGTGCACAGACGAAGCTCTTTTTCAAGATATGGAAACAGCGGCATGCAAGTAAGCTTACAGCAATTCAAGATTTCCAACCGAGAAAGACGCGGAAAGGAAGGCAGTGATATGTGTTGTTGACATGTCGATGCCGTTCCCACATCGCTGTTATCGACAATATCCCTCTTCCACCATCCCTTTAGATTAGGGCAATCGCTGAGGTAGAGCGACTCTAGGGATGGGAAAAATGTTGTCGAGGATGATGCCAGTGAAGCAGAGATCTCATCAGTGATATCCCGGTCTGACATGTACTCCAGACCAAGCATATCTCTAATATATAGTTCACGGAGATATGGGAGTTGATACAACGGTGGAAAATGTTGGCACTTCTTGCATTCGTATACAGAAAATGAAGCAAGATTTGTTAGCGAAGAAAGCCAATTCGAAAATCTCACGCCCCCGTACCCTTTCACTGTCAAATATTTTAAACTTTGGTGTGGTTGGAGGCCATCCAACGAAATTTCATCCTCGTGAGCATCATCATCATCCCTCGGATTCCATCTTAAGAACAAGTCAGTAAGATGCTTCTTCTCCTTCAAATTTGCAGCCTTAGTTTCTGAGGTAGCATCTTTCACCCATTCCAAATTTGTTATCTCTAATTCTCCTCTCAAGTCTAGCTTGTTCAATTCCGCTAATCCACCGCAATGCTTGGAAGAAGCTGTAGGGTCCTCTTTACTCACAACGAATAAGGTTAATGTTTGAAGAGAAGTCAACTTTCCTAATCCACATGGCATATGACTCAAATTATAACAATATCTTGTATCGAGTTGCCTGAGGGAGACCAATTTTTGAATGTCGGTTGGTAACTGCCTAATTCCACTCCCACGGAGGTTTAATGTTTGCAAATTCACCAATCTAGTAATAGAACTAGGGAGAACCTCAATCTTGTTCCAGGAAAGGTCAAGATACTTTAGATGCATCAACTTACCAATGAGATTTGGCACCGTCTTAATTTTTAACCCATGTAGGTCTAATGCACGCAAGTATCTCAAAGTCAAAATAAGTGTTTTGAGAGTTGATTCCTCCACTGCTGCATCTTGATCAGATCGCCCATAAGGTTCGCATGTCAAAATAAATGTTCTTATCTTGTTTGCTTTAACCAACAAGCTTAAATTCTCCCCAAAAAATGAAGCATTATAAAATGGAAATGATAGATGACGAACTTGGCCATTGACATTTTTTGCATTAGAATCTACTAGTGTACACTCATTCCTTGAGACTGATTGTGCAAGATCATGAATTAAATCATGCATTTTAACACTCCTAATCACGCCTTTGTCTTCTTCAACTTCCTGGAAGAACGACCTCCAAAGTAGATCCATGAAGTACTCATCGGCAACATCCTCTAACTGTAGGCTCTCCTCTACTCGTGACTGGATAAATCCTTGTGCTATCCATAGTTGTATCAATGTCAACTTATCAATCACATAATCTTTGGGAAACAATGAACAATATGCAAAACAACATTTTAAATGTGACGGGAGATAATTGTAACTCAATTTTAGAACCGGAAAAATATTATCCTTTACTTGAGTTACATTTATAAGTTCATTATTCTTGATACGCGACCATTCACCTTCAGTTTTTTTGTATAATACACTCCCTATTGTTTTTATAGCAAGAGGCACTCCTTGACATTTTTCTACGATGTCCATTCCAATTGCTTCAAGGTTAGTATCAATGGTATCTTGCCCTTTTTCAAATGCCATTTGCTTCAATAAAGACCACGATTGATTCTTCGATAGGCCTTTTAGAAGATACGAAACTGATTTCGTAATATCTGCAACCATTTGGGTACGAGTAGTTATCACCACCTTACTTCCCTTTGAACCACCTGTCAACAATATTTCCAATTTATGCCAGCTTTCCCTATCCTCATTCCAAAGATCATCCAATACAAGTAAGTATCTCTTTTGGTCAAGATTCTTGCGAAGTTTAGTTTGCAATTGATCCATTTCAAGATTTTCACGTTTTGTATCGGTTGCTGATCCAAGGATTTTTTCAGCAATTGTTTTTACGTCGAAGACGTCAGAGACACACACCCACATTTTCAACTCAAAATAAGTCTTGAACTTCTCATCATTGTATACATATTGAGCGAGTGTAGTTTTACCTAGCCCTCCGATTCCCACTATGGATATGAAGGAAACATTCTCTTTCGAATCAGAGCCCAATAATAGATCTATGATGGCCTCCTTATCCTCCTCTCTCCCAATAACTTCCTCTTCAGGTACATATGAATGAGTTTGGTCCCTCCCCCTAATCACAACCGGTGTCTTTAAAGAAAGACTTTCCAGCTTGAAATCGTTCCTATCCTTCGCTATATCATCGAGTCTCCCTCTCATAGCCTTTATTTTATGAGCCATCTTAAGATCAAAAGCAAGTTGGTTTGAACTCGAAAAGAAAACACATACCTTTTTTGGCATTTTATCAGCACCCATCACTCTTTGTCGCAATACATGAGTGGAGAAGTCGCTCAACAAGTCATCCGCATCAAAAACTGCGTCTCTGAGCTTCATGAGCCAGTCCCTGACTTGATGGTTGTTGACTTGCTGCTCCTCTGCATCTTGAAGTACAGCTTGAATTCTGGAAACAGTGTTCTTCATTTTCTCGAACTCGGCTTTGACACCCCTGATGGATCCAATCTGTTGGAGAGCTAAAGAGCCCAACCTTTCAATGATCGTCTGCGCAACACCATACAGGATTGCTTCGGCCATTGTTTTTGGTTGTTGGATGAAAGAAAACACTGAAAGATAGAGAAGAAAGCTGAAAGAAAAGTAGTAGGAAGATTGAAATCGAGTGAAGGAGGACTTGCCTTAGAAACGAACAGATGAGTATAATGTGAACAACAGCCCCAGTGGCCCACTGCTCAATAATGGTTTCACGTGGTGGTCCCCCTTGAAGAATAAAGAACGTCTATTATTGATGCTTTGCCTGTATTCTTATATATGTTTGCTTTTTCTCATTGGATGCTCTTTCTCAATAGTTGCCAATGATACTCATAGCCTAGGATAGAGACATCGTGGTAATTTTTTCAATGAAAAATATCTTCACAATTCACCCCCTATTTCCCTCCTCTGCATTTGTCCATCCCCGAGTGTCATTGCTACCTTATTATTCATCATTTTGAATTCAGAGGAAGAGTGCCATAATGGCCAGTACATCAACCAAACTAAGAAATACTAATAAGGATAAAATCTCGGGTCCGGCTCCCCTCCCGTTACAAATACTCCCGTTTCCTCCTATTTTTACATAGATAAAAGACACGTGGCATTTAACAAATCTAAAGGTAAAAAATAAACCACACCTTTAACTTATAATTCATCGCTCTCAACCACACCTTTCAGCACCTCCCTTAGAATTCATCTCTCAACAACACACAGCAACCTGCTTCGTTGATACTCTCTCTGGCCGTTTCTTTCAGCTCCAATGTGTTTGCTCTTATACCACCATCACAAAGCACATTATCCAGCTTTATCCAAATCACCTACTCTCTACAAGAAACCATATGGGTATTTGATAAGGGATCCATTGGTAAAGTCTGACCTCTGAACCCATAAGAATGGTTGACCCAAAAGTTCAAGTCCAAAAGCTAATTCTGAAAATTGGTGCATTCTGAAAATTGCCATGCTGCCAATGGCAACATATATAACAGATCTTGACATCTTGTGGTTGTTTATCAAGCCGGCTTAAACAAGTTGAGTCCTCAGGCCAAAATTTTCCAACTGCTTTCCAAAGATGATTACTCGAAAGTAAAAGGCCAATTGGTGGGGAAAAGGTTTGGAATCAAATCATAAAGTGAAGGGTCAAGCTCTTAAAATGAGTTACAGAGAGAGAACCCAGCGTCGTCCAACGTTGGTGTTTGGGCGGTAGGTTTTCTAAGGGAGGTGCTGAAAGGTGTGGTTGAGAGAGATAAATTATAAGTTAAAGGTGTGGTTTATTTTTGACCTTTAGATTTGTTAAAAGCCACGTGTCTTTCATCTATGTAACAATGGGAGGAAACGGGAGTATTTGTAACTGGAGGGGAGCCAGACCCTAAAATCTCAGATACTTAAATAACATATTCGTTAGGGCATTATTATCAGCCTCAACAGTTTGCCGAAAACAACACAAATGAGGGGGGAGGCAGCAAAAACAGCAAGCATCAGCCTCCCCAAACCAACGAAAATGTGCAATTGATGAACAGTTGCTCCCCCTCCTTGAGGAGCTACTGTTCATCAATTGGGGGAATAAAAAATACTTTTTTTTAGTGTAGTAGTGTTTTTTTTTAGTGTGGTATTTTGGGAGTTGTGAAAAAAAAAATAAAATAATAAAGATATATTAAAAAATGGAATAGTAAAGTTAAAATAGGGAGTCTGGTGTAGTAATGCTTTAGCTATTTGAGCAAAAGTGGGTTTTTTAGAACCAAATTGACAAAAAAAATGGGGAGGCTGATAAGAATGCTCTTAGGACATGCTCTTCATTAATTATATCTAACATATAATTTTCCCTTTATTTTTTAGTTACACTAAAATCCAGCTCTATCAGATTCCTTCTTGTCTAAGGCAAACCTATGAACCTAGCTACATGTATAAAACTTCACATTTCTAAGGGAGTGTATTGGTGACCAACTGTGAAGGTTACTTGGAATATTGTATTTCTCCATTTAAATAGAGAAGGATACCAATTGCATGCCTTATTGGGGATTTGGGGTTTCTGTTTGACAGTTTGAGAATGTTTTTTTTTCTTGTTAGGAGAGACAGCTTCAACAAAAAATTCTATGATTCTATATCCTTCTTATAAACATGCAAATGTAGAATGGAATCCCATTTGTTGACTTACACGTGAAACCAAACCTACAATATGCACTCAGTTAAACCGATGGACATTTAAGCATACATTTTGCCAAACTACGTACATACCCAAAAAATATTTTTATTTTATTTTTAGGGTTAAATATACTTTTGGTTCCTAATGTTTTCCCAAGTTGCACGTTTGGTCCCTAACATTTAAAACGAGCAGCAATAGTCTTTAACATTTCAAAATTGTGTGTTATTGGTCCTTTCGTTAGTCTCTGTTAACTTTGTAACTTTGTATATACGTGGCTAACAGATTGATGACATGGCTAATTTTTAATTGAAATGACATTGTTTTTTCATTTACAAGTAAGACTTGACATGACATACCCGATTAAAAATCCACCCAACCCACCCACTAAATTTTGATTCGAAAAACAAGATTAAGCCCAAATAAACCCTAACATTAAATCAGACCCTCTCTTCTCCCTCTGCCTCTATCTCTCCTCTCTTCCCCAACTCTTACAACAGTGGAAAGAAACAACAAAGGTATAGCAAAAATGGGAATAGTTTCGACCATGTTACAAAATAGAGCCTACTTGACAATATTATGGACAACAGAATTTGCTTCTCTATACACAAGAGATGAAATCCTAATATCATAGGATGACAAAAAGAGTTCAACAGACAAAGTGGACCCTATACCTATAGACCATTGAGGATCATTGGACTGAGATTATAGGGAATGAATGACATTGAATTTAAAGTGTCCCCCTCTTTAATTATATTTATCCTAATGATATGTTTTCAATCTGTTAATTCATCTAGGTTAGAAAAGTTATTTAAAATTTATGAGAGTTTGGAAAACATGTATCCTGGTGGATCTTCTATAGAAGTTACGAGTTTGTCTTCAAATGCTATGGAGAAGGACTTGTATGATTTTTTCAATTTCTTTGATGCGTGTGATTGAACATGTCGAAATTGTCAGGTGAACAAACTTTACTGGAATGAAGAGGCAGAGGAAGAAGATGGTCTGATTTAATGTTAGGGTTTCTTTGGGTTTAATCTGGTTTTTTAAATTAGAATCGTGTGGGTGGGTTGGCTAGCTTTTTAATCAGGTATGCCATGTCAAATTCTACTTGTATATATGAAAAAAAAAAATGTCATCTCAATTAAAAATTAACCACGTTATCAATCCGTTAGCCACATATATACAAAGTTAACGGAGACAAACGGAAGGACCAATGGTGCACGGTTTTGAAACGTTAGGGACCATTTTTGCTCGTTTTAAACGTTATGGACCAAACGTGTATTTTGAGTAAACGTTAGGGACCAACAGTGTATTTAACCATTATTTTTAAATGTAAAAAATGTTGTAAGTTTGGATCTAAAAAATTATATTCGGCATGTTGGACCCCAAATTGAAAACTAACCCACTACATTGAAACCGGCCCAGAAATTAAAAATGTCAATTGGGCCATCTAACCCATATTTGTGATTGGAATGACACCTTCTTCATTTTTTATATTTTTTATTTTTTTTGGGGGACCCAAAGTTAAAATTTGAGCACTTCGCAATTTGTGTACCACTCTACTGTTTGCTTTGCCCAAAGAATTTTTTACTTTTTTTTTTTAAATGTTTTTTTTTTTTTTTTTTTGAATTTTTAAATTGACAATACTAATTAGATTTTTTTAATTAAAATAATATTATATAATAATAAGATAATAAATATGACTGTTAGATGAAGTTCATGCTATGCCTTTCAAATGGGTCAACTCCTGTAATAAAGTAAACGTCGACCATGAGGCCAATAGCTAATCAAGAAAAATTAAAAAATGTGTAAAATGGGTCAACTCTTGTAATAGTATTTTTTTGAGTCTAGTATTTCATGTCCAAAAATTGTTGGTATTTACTAACCCAATAAAAAGTTGCCTTTTGGTCTACAAAAAGAAGAAGCCATCGACACCCCTTGTTGGAGACAGTTGTTGTGGTGGTAGTCATAGCCCACTACATTATCCTCCATCTCTTCATCTCTTCATGTTGAATTAGCTTCTCTTGTGAGGAAAAGGAAAAGAGCTTTTCTTCTTCTTCTTTTTCAACACTATGTTTAAGAGTTTATAAAGGAAAGTAAAAAATGGAATTGAAAGGAATTAAATATGCATTTCTCTTGTTTGGATGTTTGAAATGAAATAAATGGAATGGAAAATAACATTGTTGGGAATTGAATGGAAAAGAATGAAAATGAATAATTTTATATAATATTACCATTATATAATTCCTTTAATAAAAATAGAGGCATAGGCATTCAAGAAAAAAAGAAGAGAATATTATGGGTACTTTAGTAAAAATTCATTAAAACATATTTCATTCCCTCAAATTCTTCCCAAATTTGGAAGGATTGAAAAATGAGTTAATTTCATTCATTTCCCTCCTAATAAACACTCAAATGAGGGAATAAAAAAATATTTATTTTCATTCCATTTCCTCTTATAATTCTCCACTCCCAAACAAGCTATTAATAAAGCAAAAGGAATTCATAGGAAAAAATAAAATAAAAATTACGTTACCATGACACTCATGTTGCCATTCATATCCAAAATGTATGATTATAGAAAACAACATCCACTCCAAATACATACATGTTCTATTACAATGTATTATTTTAATTAGAAGTCATATAATGCAAAAGAACAGTAAGAATAAAATGAATTTGGTGTGCATAGTCAGTAGTATGCAACAACACACCCTTGCGACAGCAGCCATGACCAAAAGCTTTCCTCATCAACATCATGACGCTCTTCTTCCACACCACTTTTGAAACCGATTAAATCATCGAAGGCCGACAATTCAAGCAAAACTGAAAAATGATGTTGCAAAACCCTCTTGTTTCTCAAATTCACCTCCCTTGATGAAACCTATGTGACAAGGTTTCCTCTTGGAACCAATACACTTCATAGACCTCCACACAGTCCCTCTCTACAAAATTTGTAACAAATAGTATAATATTCATAAATGCTCTTCAGGAATTCATAAACAGAGAAAAGGGCAAATTAGAAAGAGAAAAAAAAGAAAAAAAGAAAAAAAAAAAGGCATTCATAGAAAAATACACAAAAGCAAAGAGAGAGAGAAAGACGTAAAGCTCCACCCTACGTTCACTAGATATACAAATATCCAATCTTTTAATCATTTAGCCATAAACTCATTAAACTATATATTACCCAAATTCAAGCCAAAATACGAAACAGAAATTTGTGACAATCCCAACATACACAACCAAACATTTTCTCATAGGAACCAAAAATACACTAATCCCACCACCAAAACCAAGAAACTCAAAACCTAAATGACATCCTTCTTTCACATTTTCTTAGCAACAAAACAAAATGCTTTAACTATCCACAAAATAAAATCGAAAGCCCCAAATCCAATTGCTCTTTTCCTCATTCATTCTCTCTTTCTTTTCTTAAATTTTTTGACAAGATGAAAAAAATTCAAATCATACTCTTATTAACAAGTCAATCAATCAAATGACACCAAATACACTAGAGAGATTCGGATTATAACATCAAAACTTCATACCATCAAAAACAATAGGAAACCAACAATGTATTTATGCATTTACTTGAAGCAAACACAACAAAGCACAATCCTTGTACACCATGGCAGTAAGATGTTCATAATCGAGATAATGAAAAGCACAACCCAATAATCTAACCAACCAATAGACTACTATATATTAGTCCATGTATTTTCAATTTGACAAATTGACCCCTTGGAGATATGTAATCAGTCAAATTAGCCCCTGCAATTTCAATTTGAACACTTGACCCCAAAACATTATATCATGCGTCAATTCAGTTCCTAAATGTTACCAGTTTTTGTTAATTAATTTCCATAGGTGGCATCATTTATTGCATCTTTTTTTATTTATTTTTTATTTTATATATATATATATATATATAAATTTTGTATTATGTGAATAGGCCCTACTTATGACATGAGACAAAGTCAATAACTAACTGTGAATTCAAATGGAAACATGAAAATGTTCCAACTTATGCATGTGTCTGTATCTATATGAATATATCATGCAATGAATACATTTTGTAGCTCAATTGAAGTGGTACTTTCTCCCCACTGGGGAATAGGATGGACAGATCTCCAATACACACCACTCGTATGTTAATTATCAATCTAGCCAAGAAGAAAGAAATGAATGCATTGCAATCATCTATTGATTAAAAGATGTAATTCATCCTTACATGTTTGTAACATAATGTGCATTTCTTGCACTTGAATGCATAACAAGGAACTCCAGCTATTAACAGCAACTACCCATGTTTATGCAGCTTTGTAAAGAATTGCATGTTCGCCAGAGATGTATATTTCTTCTTTAATTTCTTGGACACAAAATGCACAGCTGCAGCTCCAGCATATTTCATTGTAATTTCTTCTGTAAAGCTAAAATTAATTACAACAATAGGAGATAACTATATCAGAGTTAAGATTATTAACCGAAGACATAAAGCTCAAGTTGATCACAAACTGGAGGACATAAGAGCATAACTTGAAAACCGGTTTTGGAATAAGAACATACGATAATGATTACTTGATAACATACGTTTGATCGTCTCCTCCATGTAGAGAGGACGAGAGAGATCAAAAATTTTGAATTAACCTAAAAGAGTACAAATCAGAAGAACCAAACATACCGCGCACTGCTCACCATCAGACAAGAGTCTAAAGAGACTTAACAGGACAAAGCATAGGAACATGATTGAACAAATACAGAGACAAAAGTGAAGGAGATGTCAAACAGATACTTTCGCATGAGATATGAGATAGCATATTCACTACAACTACCATAAATGGGATGTCAAACAAATAGCCTCGCTCCTTGTGATTTTGAGGCATTCTTCTCTCTCTCTCTCTCTCTCAAATACACACATCTATATATATTTTGCATTGCTCAGCAGAATTTTAACAGCAATCAGCTATTCCTTACTCCTAATCTTAACCTTACACTCCTTACAAGTTACAATCATTATTAATGCAACAGCAAACCAAGAAGAAACCCCCAAAGTTTAAAACCATAGGGAAGACAAAAAAGTAGATACCTTTGAATGGATCCTAAAAGACTAACCTTGATTTGTCTTGTCTACACTCCATTGTTCATTACTTCTATAATTTCAAGTCTTTTTCTTATATACCTTATAAACCAAGCTACGATTGTAAGCTATAAAACCTTGATTTTTCAATGCTGCAATAACTGACTTGTTGCACAGATGCAGAGCCCTAAAGTTTTGAATAAACACCAACTCTGACACCTAGGTTTTTCCTATGCCTCAATTGGTTATGTTTCTCACCAGAAGAAAATAGCATTGGAGCTTCTAAGAAGAATAGGATAAATAATTAAGCATGTACCTGTTGGACAGCTTCATCCCCTCCGAACTCTAGGATGTGAGAAAATTTTGGCAATCATCCCCTGTTTCCTACTGGAACCCTTTCAAAAGTTTGCTTTGTGCTTCAAAATATTTCTGTATATTGAAATTGGAAATAAATGTCCAAAACATTGACAGCAAAAAAAGTAAAAAAAAAAAAAAACTATACAGATGTTATGGCCATTTATGTAAGCAAGATATGGATAAACAACTAAAACCATTGATAATTAAGAATTTTAAGTGGTTGCACCCAACCGACAATCAGTTTCTAGATGAAACTCCACAAAGGCCTTCTTGAGATTCTGGGACTATCTTGTCTCTTTTTTCTTTTCTCTTTTTCTTCTTCCTTACTATCTAGCTATTCATTAAGCCCAATCTCAATCTTGGAATCCTTATCATTAATTCTTGGAATCCTTATCATTAATGCAGTAAGACGCCTAAGGCCATTAATGAGCAACTTGCAGTCTTTTCTTCAAAAAATACAATCAAATTTATGATACCACAAAATCATTGGAAAAGGTCTGTGGATTTATAGTGCAACACGTTACCAAGAAGAAACAAGCAAGTTTAGAACACTAGTGACAATAGAAAAGGAGATAACTTTGGATGAGACGTAAAAGACAGTGTAACCTTGATTTTGCCCTAGATAGTTTGCCCTCCATAATTCAACTCATTTTCTTATACCAATATGAAACATACCAAGTTAAGATTATAAGATACAACTTAGTTTTCCCAATATAGACACAATAATACATGATTTTTCTTCACATGCGTACACCTCTTTTGAATATGTCGTCGCTCGTTTTAATATGTAAATATGTAATCAGAAGTGAAAGTCTGGCTATAATCCTCAATTCCCAACCATCCCCTTAGATCTTCTTCATTAATTTATCCATTTCTCATTGATGAATTAAGAAAGAATAACACAGGGAAGGAGGAGGTTATGTGTGTGAGCTAATCCTTCATCCTTCTATGAGGTTATTAATAAGTGAAGCTTTATTACAAAAATCTTAAACTTCACTAAGTCTTCTTCGAATTTACTGTAAACCAGAATAATTTTGGGAAAAAAACAGAAGTACTCAGATCATGAACATATGCTTAGCAAAAGAAAGAACAAAAATAAAAAATCATGAACATATGCTAGAGAAGAAAAACAGCACCGGCGGCTCTACTTTTTTCTCTTCATCATCATCCATGTCTGAATCAGCCCTTTTGTCTGGAAGAATCTTGTGGACCAACTTGTCAAACGTCAATAATAGCTGCAAACATGCCACATACAAGTTTAATAGACACTTAAAATGGAACCCAACAAGTAAAACAATTCGATGATCACTCAATGACAAGCACCTAATGAGTTGATTGGCTGTTCCTCATCCACCATTAATTCCCACCTTCTTATAGTTAGACAACTTGATTTCTCTCACTGATTGGGTTGACTTCCATAACTTTGTATGGTATATCAAAGTAGTTGAGAAAGGCTGAGATGGCAAGAGAATATCACCAAATTGTAACAACTGAAGACAGAAAAACACAAATTTCCCAATACATCAGCTACTCAGCCTATGAATCATAAAATGGTTATTTGTAGTAAATTGAATCAACTACTCTTGCAACCAATGATCCAATGGCTTTGTTTACCAACTAATACACATCCATAAGTTTTGGAATATACTAAAAGGCAAAAGCTACAAAAAATACAAGCTTTACAACCTGTTAATATAGTGAGTCGCATGTTTAACCTAGATAAAACATCTCTGGATAGTTATTGTGAATAAGACATTTCAAACAGAGGCTTTACAAGTATCTTTATTGAAATAGCTACTGAAAAAATGCATCAAACCTACCCAAGCTGTTTAACTTGCAAAACAAATATAGTTAGAAAAATTAAATAGTTGATTACCTTTACCAATATTCCGATATGAACAAAAGACTGACGCTCCAGAAGGTAGTGCTTGAACATCCCACGTCTCACCTGCCCTAAAACTAAAGCTACATTAAAAAAGGTAGGAGTCTAGGTGTTAGCACCAAGCTATGGTCCTCAATAACATGATTCTACCAAACATTAGTGATCAACATCAAAAAAATAATAAATAAAATATGTGATACCTCAGATTATGTGGATTGAATTGGACAAGTGTATATTGTGCGGGCATGTGTTGAGTTCCACATTGGTTGTTCACTAGGTTGAATTGGGAATAATAAGTGATTATGAGGACCCCAATTATAATTTGACTAGTCCTTTTAAGGTCTAACACAATTGTGACAAGAGCTTCATCGAGTCGCTACAAAAATTAAAAAAGAAGATGATGCAGATTATTGAACTTGTAATATTTGTAGTATCTTGAATGCAAAATTGAAGATTCAATGTCAAATTTTGATTAACTAAATCTGTAAATGGGGATAACAAGATGAGGATTCTGAAACTGACTCTTAGGAATAATATGACAAGATAAGGATTGAAAAAATTAATAGTCAATTTTGTACTTGTATATGAATAAGTAGTACCAGCTTGAAAAAATTAATAGTCAGACTGATAAAATCCCTCTTTCGAGTTACCAAAGGACATTGTTCCCTCTTTAGGACTTAGCTATGGTACCGTGGCACTACTCACAAGTCACAACTTACCTTAAGGTTCTATACCCAATTCTCAAGGCGCTTGTAGTAGGTAAGTCTCAAACTAGTCATTTCATTGCAAAACATTTACTTTCAATATTAAGATAAGTCCAACAACCACAAGTAAAAATAAACATCAACACTTACAAAAACATCACGAGGAGTTAATCGGTAATTTCTCAAACGGAAAACATCTCAACAAAACAATTCCGCAAAGTATTTATAATCACCAAGTATGATACATTCTCAAAACATCATGAATACATTTTGAACAAAAAGTTTCTCAAAGCACAAATGGGCAATTTGAACAATAAAATTTCAGAAAACAAGTATACACTTGAATGCCTCATGGATCGCATTAATATACAAATTAAAATTTTTGCTCGTCCCACAATATTTCCAAGCCAAACTAGTATTCAAGGGTTTTTATTGCCATATCCATAGCAAATAATTTTAGCAAGAAATTTTTTTTGGCTTAAATATATTGTTAGTCTCTAAAATTTATCTACTGAGTGTTATTGATTCTTGAAGTTTGAAATGAACACTATTGGTCTCTTAAGTTTAAAAAATGACATTTATTAGTCTTTCTATCTAACTCCATTAGTAAGTCTACGTACGTGGTTAACCGAGATATGAGATGACATTTTTTTAATATTATGTGGACATAAAAATATATAATTAAAAATAACACCTAAGCATATCCTACCGACCCAAATTACTTGATCCGATTCAGCCAAATTGAGAACCATTTTACCCAAATCTTTACCATTTTACTCAACCTCACCGGCTCAACCTCAAAGTCCTCCACCACCACTGGCGCAACCTCAACAACCAGAACAAACATTCTTTTATAGTCTCGTACCTCATAAATTCTTTTTGGTTGTCTTCGCAATCTGCTATTTTAGCATCCAAGAGGGTAAACTTTGAAAGCCTAAAGAATGCTGAGAGAGAATGGTTTCATAAATACCCACGTCTCCAAATTTGTCAGGTTATGCCCACAGTTGCTTTTATATGATATTAAGAAGACCCTTTTGCCCAAAATTGAGTTTTTCCGTTCTACGGGGGCTTCAAGTTCTGAGCTCCCTACGATTCTATCTTCAAACCCACTTCTATTGGCAAGGAGCTTAAACAAATATATTATTCCCTGCTATGATTTCCTCAGGAGTCCATCACCGGTTTCACAAGTACTCACATTTCCTTACAACTTTCACGCACTCATCAATTGTTGAGATTGCAAATAATATGGTTCCATACGTTTCACTTTTGGGCAACTAGGCGGTGGTGGTGGACTATGAGCCGGTCAGGCTGAGGAGATTAGGTGGGGGATTTGATTTGGTAAAAATTTGGGGAAAATGGTTCCGGGTCAAGTAATTTGGTGGGTTGGGTATGTTTAGGTGTTATTTTTAATTAAAAAATTTTATATCCACATAATATTAAAAAATGATATCTCATCTACCTGTTAGCCACGTAAATAGATTATACGGAACTGGATGAAGGGACCAATAAAGATCATTTTTTAAATTTCAAGTACCGATAGTACTCATTTCAAACTAAGGAACCAATAGTTCTCAGTGAATAACTTTGGAGACTACCAGTGTATTTAAGCCAATTTTTTTAAGAAAACTCGCAAGGCCAAATACGTTTGGCTGCATACCTTAAGCGATGCAAACTAGAACCTACAAAGGAAAAGCACAACCCTATCAAAATAAGCACATTACTAAAACGGTGTCTAATGGGATAATATAAGAACATCATTAATACGTGTAGGATTTAATGCTTACTTTTAAGCATTTTTGCTATTAAAAAAGGTGTAAGTATTGTTTTTGTCCCTAAATTTTGCATAAAGTTTTGTTTTCGTCTTTTAATTTTGAAAAGTTTGTTTTTAGACTTTTAAAAAAAAAACGAAATTCATGTATAAAAACGAATTTTTTCAAAGTTCAAAAACAAAAACAAACTTTTCAAAGTTCAAGAACGAAAGATGAACTTCATGCAAAGTTTAGGGACGAAAACTTGTTTAGCCTTTAAAAAAAAAAA
>BKZX01026370.1:0-12248 GCA_014362285.1 Fagus crenata
CCACTTCTTAGATGTGCTTTCTTTCCTAGGATTATGGCTGAACAGTATCATGACCTTAAACACCTTGCATTTATGTGAATTAAATCAAACTATCAAGTGATATCAATTGGTTAGGAAATGAGATGTTTTGGCATCACCTTTAATTTTGTTGCTTCTTTTCATCTCTCAGAAAAGAGAGGGTAAAAACACTTCAACCTCCCTTGTATTTTTTTGAAATCGCCCTTTAGCTCTAGTTGGAGGATTTTGTTAACAGAAAAGGTAAATTAATGTGCATGGGCATAGAGTGTAGAGGTTTGAGAGTTTTGGAGCAGAGTGTAGGTTTATAGGAGTTTTATTGCAGGTATTTGATATTTTTTTAACAGTCATTAACATTTTCTATCTGTATCAGTAATGAATTGGATTGAAGTAACCCAGGTTTGAAACACTCGGGGAGGTCTAAGTAACTTTTAGAAACAAAAGGGAGATCTGTATATTTTCAAATAGAGGATTGGTTGAAGTAATTTACCCAAACAGATAATAAGAAGTTCATTTTAGCATCTCATTTATAAAAGTTATAATTTCAGAAGGGTGTATCTATTAATAATATTTATCTATTTTTCACAAGAAGTAAGACTGTAGGTTAACTTTATTGGGTACTTATAGCCAATTTAGATGGTAATTTAATTCAAATTGTTAGTAGGATTTCAAATAGTATGAAATTATATGATTGTGAATATGAAGGCAATACATGAATTAACAAGTTTTCTAACTTGTCCAGATTTATTCATTTCAAAGACACATTCCTCGGCTCCCCTTGTACAAAATGGTTCTAGAAGCGATTCTGTATATTCTCTAGCAGACCCAGGTGGATCAGGAAATTCAAGGTCATGGTTTACATATGAAGAATTAGTCAAAGCCACAAATGGGTTTTCAGATCAGAATCTTCTGGGTGAAAGGTGGATTTGGTTCTGTGTATAAGGGATACCTACCAGATGGGAGAGAGGTAGCAGTAAAGCAGTTAACCTTTTTTATTATTATAATATTAGTTCTCCAACTTCTCAAAATTATAGCCTCACCAAATACAATCCCAGTAAAGATCAGACTATGGTGTCTGAAACAATGACAATTCTGTCAGGCTACAATTTAATATCTGTTTTAACATAAGAACATGGGTTTATATTTAGTTCATAATGGGGAAAGACTCAAATATTTTGCCCTTGATATAATTGATTCCTTAGATTTTCTGAAATCCGCACATAGTTCAAAAAAGCCCTGTTTATGGATGAGATATCTACTAGTTTGGACAACTCAACAACTTTTCAAATAGAAATATCAACAATTAATGCTGATAAAAAAAAAAAAAAAAATTATTGCAACGAAATGGTTGAAGCAATACTTTATCGCAACGAAATAATCGAGGCAATAAAAATGCTATATAATTTTATTGCAACGAAATGGTTGAAGCAATACTTTATCGCAACGAACTAGTTGTGGTAATAAATGAAATTATCGCAACAAAAATCTTGTTGCAATATATGATATTTATTGCAATGACATATTTTGTTGCGAAAACCTATTACCACAGCGTTTATTGCAACGGCTAAAACTTATTACCACAGAGTTTATTACAACGGCTTGCAACGACTAACTTTTGTTGCGATAAAAGTTTATTGCAACAAAATGAAAGTTATTGCAACAAAAAATTTCGTTGCAATTAACCTTTTTTCTTATAGTGCGAGTCACAAAATCGGAGTCCGAGTTCTAGAATCCATTGTAGTTATCTCTCAAAGATTTGTCACACTCTTAGGTATGGAGCTTTTAGCCAAATTAATCCTCATGATCATCTTTCACAACATGTCAATGCAATGTCTCATGTCCTAATTCACAGTGGCATTGAATAAATCATTATTCAAGAAATTCAAATAAAAAAAATTGAATAATAAAACTTCAGTCCACCCATAATAAAACAATCACAAATTAAAAATTGAGCAATAAACATTAAAACACAATTACAAACATAATGCACACAATAAAATCTATAAAATAAAATAAGTAAATAAATAAGACTAAATAAATTGGAGTATTCTATAATATTATTTTAATAATTATTATTTAAATTGGCACAATTTTTAAACTTATTTGGGGATCATCTAACCTTTTAATTTTAAATCGTGTTTCGGAAATTCATTATAATTTTGAATTAAATCGTGTATTGAATTAAAATCTTACCTTAAAAAAAAAAAAAAAAAAAAAAATTACAACCCGAAAAATTATAGAATACTCTTAGAATAAATTAATATCCTCGTATCCCTTGTTAGAACGGATGCTCAGATACAAATCTAGAATGGATTCTCTGATACAATGTCAAATATGAAAGTGTTAAAGAGAAAAGAGTTTAGAGAAAGAGAGAGAACAAACAGAGAACAAATACACAGGGATACCGTGGTTTGGTCATGAAGTAGAATCCTCGAAAAGAAGTAGGGTCCACGAAACGAAAATGCCTGAAAAATAATCACCGTCGAAAGAAAGAAACCCATGCAGCAAATGAAGCATAATAAAAGAACACAGAAGAGCTCAGAGTAAGACAACGGACTGCCACAGAGGATAACAAAAGACTGTCTTCAGAAGAGCTCACAACGAATAAAAGAACACAGAAGAGCTCAGAGTAAGACAACGGACTGCCACACAGGACAACAAGAGACTGTCTTCAGAAAAGCTCATAAAAGATTGTCATAGAAGATAATAGATAGAACAAACGGATTGTCACAGAAGACACCAGACGATTATCACGGAAAACACCAGATGGAACAGACAGATTGTCACGGAAGACACTAGACAGAACAAACGGATTGTGTCACGGAAGACACCAGATGATTGTCACGGAAAACACCAGACGGAACAGACGGATTGTCACAGAAGACACTAGACGAAACAGATGGATTGTCACGAAAAGACAACAGAAACAAATTGTCATGGAAGACAATAAGAGACAAATTCTCACGGAAGACCACAATAACAGACAAATTCATCTTCATAACAAGAAGCAGATCGTGCAGCAACAAGGAAGCTCATGGGCGATAGGGCGGTGCATTAAATTTTGTTTTCAGAGTGATTCTTGGGATGGGGATGTCTCAGAGTGACCATGAGGTTGAATGGTCCATTGTAACTAATGAAAGGGTGAAGAATTCCTGAAAAAGACAAGACAAAGCAAGAAACAAAAAGGTCAATATTTTTTTTTTTTTTTGGAGGTATAGAAGAGGGCACGGGGTGGCATGGCAACCACAATTGATTTTGTTCTGAGATCGAGGAGAGGACAGGTGGCATGGAAGCCACAATTGTAGTTGTTTTGAGATTGGGGAGAGGACAGGAGTGGCATGGAAGCCACTTGGTGCTGATATCTGAGAGGAGTAATACTTAAAAATTATAGAAACACTGTTGAAGGAGACACGGCTAAGACTAAAGATATCTTGTTTCCAAACACGTTGGGCAAAGTATCAAACACCACCTCACGTTGTTGTCCTTAACCACCTTGATCATACTCCACGTGTTGCTATGCTAGATTAAAAGTGAAAATTGGGAGCCTTCTCTAGATTTTAGCATTAGCACACCACTAATGCCGTGGGACCAAAAGAAGACGCTAGCCTCTCTGAAATTTAAGTTGAATTGAATGGTGATTCCTATTCAAACAAGGTCCACCACGGCATGGAAAGTTGGAAATCTAATCGATCTTCCTTGATGCTTGGAACACTAGCCATAAGAAATCTCCCCATAAAAAAAGAGTCCGCCAATAAATACCCAAAAGCTGTATTGACTTGGAGGCCAACCCGAACTAAGTTATGGACCTTGAGGTGAGTTATGACTCGTGTGACGCAGCGAGTCAGATTTTCCTTGAAGAGAACGAACACTCAAATCTGGTGGGTTTTGCCTGAAATTGAGAACCAAGAAGAACCCATAGGCGGTGGCTTGAAGTAATGAACCCAAGAAGTGAATCCCAAACCAACAACTGGCGCTTCACATGTGAGTCTGTCTGGTTGGTTTGCATGGATAGCGGCACAGAGACACACAACTTTTGCCCAGAAATTCTTCATAGCTGAGTATTAGCTTTGGCCAAAATCGAATTTGGCTCTGATAGTGCTGAGGGTCACGAGTTCAGGGGATTTCAGTAGAGGTCACGGATTCACGGATTTTCAGGAGCAGCGTGGAAGCACTGTGTTTAGATTTTGACCGAGTTTTAACTTGGCAGTCACAACGCGGCAGCTGGAGACGAAATGTGTAGGAAAGCTGAGGAACGATCTGGTGCGTGACAGAGTGTGAGGGGTTTTCTGACTCTGGTGATGGAAGAGTGGAACAGTGGCGGCACACTGTAATAACCAAGATCAAGAGTGACCGCTGAGAGAGGAGACAGGTGGTGCGGAAACCACAATATATACCAAAATATCAATTCAGCTCTGATACCATGTTAGAACGGATGCTCAGATACAAATCTAGAATGGATTCTCTGATACAATGTCAAATATGAAAGTGTTAAAGAACAGAGAACAGATACACAGAGATACCGTGGTTTGGTCATGAAGACTTACGTCCACACACAAAAGCCCTTGACGGCTATATCTTTACTATATTTCTTGATTGTTACAATGAGACCCAAGTGTGGTATATATACTAGAGAAACCTAGTCTAACTAAAGCGGTTTGCTTCTATTACAATTAATGGGCTTACACTTGGTTTGGGCCTCATGGCCCAATAGATATCTCTAACATCCCTAAATCCCTAAATAACTTCAAGTACAGTGCTATACAGTTCAATGCATTCGAATATCTCTTAGAATAAATTAATTAGATATTGAAAAGAAAAAACAAAGTTGCCGGAACTGTTTGTTTATATATATTAATACCTCCATTTGAGTGAACAGAGGATGAAGACCATGGGACTTGTAGAAGAAATCAACGGCGTCATTGTGGCCACCATTGTTGTTGTTGTTGTCACTGGCTATGGTGGGCCTTTGTTGGGCCCCACCAACAGCTTGCTTCCCACCCTCCATATCGGAAAAGCAATTTCCCATTCTTTCTAAAACCCTAAACCTATTCTTTCTTTCTTTCTATGTGTCTTTGTGAAAAAATAAATGAATAAATAAAACAAAACGAAACGAAACAAATTTACGAAGCTATTACGCGTTTGGAAATAATGGAATGAAGAGAACGTGTTTTGTGATTTGCGGAATGTGTGTATCTCGCTATATATGTGGGAAGAGAACGTGTTTTACTTGTTGTTTCTGTCTATAATCTAATACCAGAAACAAGAATTAGAAATCAAGTTGAGACGGTCTTTCCAAAAATAAGAACAAAAGGAGAGGAAGTTGTCAAGAAGGAGTTTGAGAGAAAGTTGGTGTAAATTACGATGGGATTTAGTATGTAGTTTATATGAAAGACCAAGGGGCATGTTACGTGTGTGAGACTCCGTGGCATTATGATATAGATTTAGTCTCTTTTCGTGTTTGTCACCGAATCGTACACTGCCGATCTTCACGTGTCGTGAAGATATTCTTAGGTTGAAACTGGGAACTTGAAATCACTTTTCTCCTAGGCGGCGCGTATCATCATTTTTCTCAAACAGTGTATTAGTCCTAGTCAGCCTAGTGGGCTTTGGGTCAAGCCTCTGTATTTAATTGTACACAAATCTTTTTGTTTGATCCTCACTCACGTCTTTTAATATGATAATATTTTATTATATTATTTTAATTTATTGAACCATACTAGTCATAGTCAGACCATTGGACTTTGACTCTAACCTTTATATTTTTACTTGTTCATCGTCTTTTGTATAATAAAAACATTCTATTGTATTATTCCAACATATCAATATTTAAAACAATTGGATATAATATTCTAATTTAATTAAAACCATAGTTTTCAAAATATCAAAATAAATCAAACCAACAACTTTAAACTAACTCCTAAACTCCAAAATAAATTAATTTAATAAATAATATATACATACATATATATATATATTAATAGCATAGGTTGGGTTGGTAGGTTGAATGCATAGCACTGATTTTATAGGGTGTAACAAATTAAACTTTGATATTTAAAAATAACTAGTCGCAAACCCGTACAATTCACAAAAAAATTACTTAAAATAAAATCTAAAGAATTATTGGTCGAAATATGATTCTGTCTTTTATATTTTGTCTAAATATGAAAATTGATAATTATTAAAAGACATTTATTATTATTGTATTTATATATAAAATATATTATAGTATTAAACATTTATTATGATTGTGTTTATATATGAAACTATATATTATTTCTATTAAAGAAAATAGAATGTGTCAAATTCTAATGAGATGTTTAATTATAGAATAAAATTTAAATTCAATAAAAAAATATTTATTAAAATAATGAGATATAAAATTGTGGAACCAGCTTATATAGGGCAATATTATGAGGTCAATCAAAAGTAAAAAAATCTTTAATTTTATATTATAGTATAGATGCTTACGTGTGCATTGAGGGTAAATTAGACGTGATATAAAATAATATAACAAAGTTGATCAAGAATATTAATAGTCTATAATAATATAACAAAATTGGAATTTGATGTTTCAGCATATTAAATAATCTAATAAAATGAGGCCTAACTTTTGTTAGGTTAATTTAGGTTGGTTTTACGTCAAGCTCATTGGTTGTTGTTTCTTTTTACTTTTTCTTTTTCTTTTTGAGAAATTTGTTTCCTTTCACCTAAACGCCTAAAACAACAAATAAAAATTTAAGAGCTAAACCAATTCACTATGTTAGGCTGCGTTTGTATCCTCTAATTAAGGAATGCAGTCCTATTAGAATGCATTTTACTAAAAATAGTGCGTTTGTTAAAATACTAAAATTATTTCTAAGGAAGTAAGAAGTGATTATGCTGAAAGAAATTGTGTTTGGTTGGTATTTTAGAGAATGCATTCTTCCTATTAAATAATATATTATCAGGATACATAATGTAATTAAAAAATATATATTAAAATAACTCAATACAAGGCTAAAAATACATTTACTACCAATGAAAAATTAACCAAAAAAAAAATCATCAACAACGAAAAATAATCCAAAAATTAAAATTTTACGTTGTGATTTAAATTAATGTCTACTAATAAAAAAAAAAAAATGTCATAATTTGTGCACGTCCCTTGCACGCTTTTACAAAATTTGAACAATGTAATAAAAAAAATATAGACAAATGTGTATTATGTGTGCAATAGAGATGTACACAAACTATTTATGATAAAAAAAATATCGTAAACTTTCTCTAAACAACTTTTCACAATTGTACACATTGCATCAAACAAAATGAACAAACAAATAAAACCAATTTAATTTTTTCCCTTTCAATTTTTTTCTTTTCTTTATTTTCCCATCCCCTTTTTTCCCACCATACACCCTCCTCCCCATCTCTTTTTCTTTTTTCTTTCCCTTTTGCCCCACCACCCATGAACCACACCTCCTCATTTCTTTTTTATTTTTTCTTTCCTTTTTTTTCCCCACCAATCACATACCAACCTCCATTTCTTTTTACTTCTCTCCCACCACTGACATACATCCCCCTCACTTCACCCATCTCATTTTTTATTTTCATTCCTCCTCACAGTTCATAGCCCTCCCCCATTTCTCTGTTTTATTTTTTTTTCTTTTCTCTCTTTTCCCCTTAGGCCTCAACCCCCCTCACGTCTCTCTATACCCCTTTATTTATTTATTTTTCACTTTGTTTATTCTTTCTTCATCACGTTTGTAATTGTGTGTTTTTTATTTTATTTGACCAACGTATTGGTTTGCTTTTCAATTAATTTTTCAAGGTTTTAGGATTTTTCTCTAAGCCTATATCTAAAGTGGATAACCTAAACCCACTCACTCTTTTATGATGAGTCAAATTACGGTCAACGATTAGTACTAAATAACATTGATAAGTTGGGTTTTCTTTTTTTAGCTTTTTTTTTTTTTTTTGGGTAAGTACACACTCTCTCTCTTTCTTAAATACCAATGTCTTTTTACTCAACTTATTTTTAAGCAAAATAAATAAACAAAAAAAAATTAACAAACAAACAATGAAAAAGACCAAATTATAAGGAAATATATGATATAGAGTCCTGTTAACGAGTGCTCTTAGGGTAATGGTTAAGAAAGCATTTAATGCTTCCACTTTATAAGAAGTAGTAAAATTTTAATATTAAAATAATACAAAATAACTTTTAAGGATATTTTAATTTTTCTATTTATTATTTTAATATTAAAAGTTCGTCATTTCCCGTAAAGTGTAAGTATTTAATACTCCTTAACCATTGCCCTAAGGGCACTAATTAACAAAATCCTATTATATATACTATCGCAACCTCTGCATCATCTTTAAGAAGGAAAAGAAGCCATTAAGTGTTTGGGAAAAGTCTAGGGAAAAAAAAAAATTATTATAGATTAATCCTTGTGACAAATAAATCTCATATTTTAAAATAGGTCACTTTAAACCTCACACTTTCATTATTTTCCCAAACAAACCCCTATTTCAGCTGTTGGTTACATATGTCTTAACTGTGAAACCATAACATAAAATAAAATTGCACAACATGATTTCCAGTTGATCTGAAACTGAGAGAGAAAAAAATGTCAACCATCATTTTTTCGATCTCCGTTGAACTAAGACCGAGAACAAGAGACAACTGTAAGAGATCAAGTTATTTTACAAGAACATCAACCGCTATTTTTCTAAAGATTTTCATTGGAGAGAGGAAGAGAATCTAGTGTTAAATTGATAGCAAATATTCTAACAGAAAATTTTTAAAGGGAAGTTTTCCATGGCATAAGAGAAATAGGCCACCCATGCAGGAAGAACTAATGAAGTAAGGGTTGAAGTTTTGTTTAGCACAATAAGAATGTGAGGTTTAAAGTAGCATAGGTTTAATTTGTCATAATGATAAAGAATTTTTTTTTTTTTTTTTTGGAATTTCTCCTAAGTTTTTCTTCTTAATTTTTTTAAGAAGTCAATAAGTTTGGTACTTTGGTTGTTTTGCCGTGTACTTGAGTTTAGAATCAAATCAATGATTCAATATGACTGTAGTACAAAATCAGCGTAAGACCTATAGAAAGCAACACTAAAAAAGAAAGTTAGCTAGAGCAGTTTTGAAAACACATTTGTAAATAAAAAGAAATATTGTCGCAAGAAAATTTATTTTATGCAATTTCATGTTGTATTATACTATTATCTGCTCTCATATGTATCTTCTTATTCCAGCTGAAGCACAAAATTTTAATAGCATATATAAATAGTTCTGGATATAGTAAATTAATATTATATGCTTTATTTAGATGAAAGTAAATAAAGAGATGGACTTTAAGTTTCAATTTTACAGTTCAGACTTTAGAGTCCTTATCTCCATATTTATCACGCTCGTAATAGATAATAAGAGTTGCTTGACTCTAGAAGCGCGTTGATAAATATTCGGATTGAGGAATTGATCAACAACTTTGGAATTCCACATTAAAATAATTTCTGATTCTAAGTTGTTTTGCAGTGAACTTTCTCTGACATTGATTGTTAATATATTCATTTTACACACAATTCTCCTAAGGTGTATTTGGAAAATCACAACACTGACTAGAATTATGTATTATAAATTTATAATGAATCGGAATCCCATATAAAATGTACAAGTTAACTCTGCTTAAGTTCATTATTGGAAAATAAATTAATATTATATGATTTATTCAAATGAAAGTAAATGAAAAGATGTATTATGAGTTTCAATTTTATGGTTCTGACTTCTGAGTCCTTATCTGAGTAGTTATCACGCTCGTAATAGATTATATTTATAATTGGACTATAGGATGTAGTCAAGTCAATGTGTGGATAAATATGTGGAATGAGAAATTCCAAAACCTTGAAACTCTACGTAGATATAGGTTCTAAGGAATATTAGTTTGCAGTGAACTTCCTTCGACATTGAATGTTTGGATATCATGATATATATATTTTACACACCATTCTCTTAATTAAGGGTGGCATTGGCAAATTACAACACTCTATAGAACTGTGTACTACATTAATGGGGCCATAATGTTTTCATAGTAGGTTAACTCTATGCTTAACTATAGACTAATCTTAAGGTTACATATTTTCTCTTACAACTGAACCATTTGACTTTTAAATAGCATATATAAATGGTATTGAATAATATTTATTTAGATTAAGGTAATTGAAGAGATGTATTGTGAGTTTCAATTTTATAGTTCTAGGTCCTTATCTCCATAGTTTTTTTTTTTTTTTTTTTTTTTAATAAAAATCGATATAAATTGTGTTTCCTAAAATATCATCGTGTACAATGAAAAAGAAAAAAGAATAGCACTCCTCTATCCATATAGAAATAGTGGGCCCTTCATTCTCTTTAACAACTCAAGCCAAGCAACGTGTTTTTTTCTTAAGAGCCCGTAGTTATCATGCTCGTAATGAATTATATTTATAATTTGACTCTAGAATGTTATCAAGCTTCATTCCACGTGGATGCCTCAAAAGATGCAGAATGCCTATAGCTTATAAATTGCATAACCCAAAAATACTTGGTCAATGTGGGACAAAACTCTCACTTTAATAACGAAGTTTCTCTAATGTTGAATGTTTGGATATTCATTTTACACTGTATTAATTTTTTTTTTTTTTCCTTTTTTCTTTTTTATAATTCAATAGTTGGGAGAGAAGGGAATTTAAATCCTGATTCTCCTCATAGAATAAATAATTAAGATAATTAAGTATATAATTGTGTATTACATGTGGACTCAATATATATATATATATAGGTTGTATATAATTGGCTAACTTTATTACTTTACCCTTAAGTATGGACTAATCCTAAAGTTATAGTACATGTTAGGATAACAAGTCTGCAGTACAATAAATCTAGATCAATATCTCTAATTAACAACTAAAATCTTGTTCATAACATTGATATAAAGTTACAAACATACATTTTTTTATAACAACTTGTTTCTGTACTGTGAGAACTTATTTAGCATATATAAACACACATATATGAACAGGTTCCAGGTAGATAAAAGCACATATACACGAATTAGAACGCTAGAATGAAGTCTGTTAGTACTTACCTTGAATCAATAACCAATTACAAAATTTTGTAAATTCTAGGGAAGTTGTGAAGTTCTTGGAAAAAACTTGTGGAGGTTATTTAGTCCATGATTCACAACTACACGCATCATATTTATGTCAATAAAAAAGAATGATAAAAGAGGAAGAATTCACCTTTTCGGGAGAAATAAGTATACTAACTTTGAATATTTTTGGAAATCATAGACAATCTTCAGATAAAAGTTTTCCAAATGTTTTTTTTAATGAATTTAATAATCAAGTTTTAATGTAGCAAGATAGGATTAGATTTAGATGAAAGGAGTTTGCGTGAGTGGAATTTGGACTTGAAGAGCCAAGTCAATTGAGTGAACAAATAATACATGCAATAATTAAAGTAAACATTTTTTTTTCTTTTCTTTCCTTTGGGGTGATTCTATATTATTTTTTAGTTAAACTAGAGTGTAGTAGTGCACATGGCCAATTCATTTATGAACACTGGGAGCGTCAAATGTCACACAAAGTTTGGTAGATTAATTGGAAATAGCAAAATATGATCAAAATCCAAGGCTCTAGACCTTTCGTTTTTAGGCTAAATTCCATCATACATGCCCCCAAGATGACGTTTTTCCTATTTTAGTCATTTTTTGTATTTAATTATTTGATATTTCTTATTTTTGCAAACTAGGGTTTTATGGCACCCTATATAAACAATGTTATGTAGTTGTTAGGCAGTTTAGTTTTGAATGAATAATATTTTATTTTTCTTAAAACAGTTTTCTCCTTTTGCTCTAGGTATTCTTAGGAATCAACACAAGACCATTGGATGTCCTTGTTCTTGGTAATTTTTTGTGTAAAATGTCAACAAGTTCTAAGAAATTTTGTGGCATTTTTCTTCACTCATTAACTCTCTCTTCATCATAAAGAAATGCAAAATGATCTATAGAAAGAAGATGCCAAAAGGATTTGGCCATAACTCCACCAACTATACAACAAGATTTATATTTATTAGATAGTGGTTTATATTTATTGCTAAGTTTTTTATACAACAACAATTAAGTCTTAATCCCATTCTAGTAGCTGTAGTTGTTTAGAAAAGGCAAAGGGAGAAAGTGTAAAATCTTGTCGTAGTTGGGTTAATTTGAGGGACTTCATGG
>BKZX01026376.1:14816-45407 GCA_014362285.1 Fagus crenata
TCTGGTTACGCCCTTGTATATATATATATATATATATATATATTTTATTTTAATATAAGTTAGATTTGAGTTAAAATTCATTCCATTTCTTAAAAAAATAAAAAATAAAGATTTAGAAATACAAACTAACGTGAACCACCAAATAAGAAGCGTGCACATAAGGAGGGAAAGAGAAGGTATTTTGATTCATTTAATAATATTCTATTTGAAATTAATACACACTTACCTACCCAAATTCAACACCCAATCACATCCGTACCACTCCACCAAATCCGGAAAACTCCAATCTCACATTTTCCTCTCCAAACTCCACACCTCTTTGCCGTCTCCCTCAAAGTTTTGTTCTCTGCCAAAAATGATACCAAATAGTCAATAAACGTCAAACGGAACCAATCTTATTGATGTTGTTGCTGGAACTACTTGATCAAGAGTAGCGACTGTGGAGTAGTGGCGCTGCAGCGGTGTTGCTGACATGACTTGATCAAGAGCAGCTGCTTCCAGAGTCCCTAATCCGTCTTAGTTCAAATCCAAGAGAAATTTGTACCGGTCCGAAATGGATTTCCTGTCCAAAAAGGACGAAATCGCGTGGAACGTCTGAAACGTTTGAAACGAACCGGAATGATTTGGTATCTGAACCGGTACGTTTCAGGGGGGTTACCGTACCGGTCCGGGGGCGAGCACGATATATTTCGGCCATACCAGCCGGTTTGGTACGAAATTGATAACCTTGAATTCCATATGCGATAATCTGGAGGGTTAGCTTGCATAGGCCAAGGATATACTGTTCATCTATGTGGCGTGTTCTGATATGTATAACGGGCTGGCCTACCTTATAAGCAAGTTAAGCATTTACTTAAATCCTAACAAAAAAAAAAAAAAAAAAAGTTTAAGAAATAAATACCCACATATCTCAATTTAAAGGAATTTTGGAATAAAGAGAAGAAAAATCGTTGAACTGAAATGACTTCAGTTTTCTTCTTGATCGACCTCTTTTTCTCCATTTTTTTCTTTATTCTTAGCTCCTTACGGCTATACTTGTAGTGGTTCTGTAATTTTTTTTTTTGGTGCCCACGTGAATTGTTACTGACCAAATTTAACCTTAAGGAAATATTTTCAATTCTTACCTATCAAGCTACCCACGTGGCCAATTATTATCCTTATGTTTTTTTTCTTTTCTTTTTTCTTTTTTAATGACATTGCTTTTTTTTTTTTTTTCACCTTAATTCTATTATTATTATTAGACTAATTTATTGGGTCAATGAGTGATTAAGATATAATGTTATAATATAATTTTTCTCTTTCTCTAAGCCATATAATTTTATTTTTTCTTTCTAAATCTCACTTAAAAAAAAAAATCTATTACATTTTTTTATTCTCAGATTTACAAATTCCTTAGGTGTCAAAATGCAAGTGTGATCAATAATTAGCAAGAATAAAATTTCAATAAAAAAAATTCCAATAAATATTAATTTAATATAATATAAAATAGGTTAAAAGCCCCATATTGGGATTTGGCTTGAGGCCTCCAAAATGATTGTGATGGCCCTATAATGTATAGTATTGTATACTAAGAAAACTTTTAATGTTTTAACTAGAAACCATTAGTAATTGAAGAATTTTAAATAAGGAAGTTATCAACATGGTTTTTTTTTTTTGGAAGGGGGTAGAAATATAAAAAGGAAAATAAGTTTATCATAAGCTAAAGCAATTTTATGGCCTTTTGATTTTGGATGGTTTTTTTTTTTTTTTTGGTTGTATATTGGCCTTGGCCCACATTATAACCCAATTTCTTTTTGTAAATTGAATTTATATAAGTGGTTTGGATTTTTTTTTTTTTTTTTAAGATAAAGTCTAAATTAACTAGCCACGATTTTTTGCATGCATAAAATGGGTTGTTTAAGATTGTAATTTTATGCATGGACTGCTCCATTGAAGTGCCAAAAAAAAAAAAAGGAAGGTAGTTTGTTAATTTGTTTACCTCTCTACATACTTACCAACAACCCACCTTCTTTTTTACCATTTTCTAAAACGTAAGTATGTAGATGGTAATTTGGTAAAAAAAAATTAAATATGAAAATCTATTAAAAGACTTAGTATTTTAGAACAATAGTAATATTTTTCCATTGATGTTTATACTTCAGTTAGTGGTAAGAGAATCTGTATTAGTTTCAAATTAGTTTGAAGCAGTTTTAAATAGGCTTCAACTAGTTTCAAATTAGTTTGAAGTAGTTAAAACTATGCTTAGAAAGTAGTTTTAAATAGTACGGAAGTAGTTTAAATGTGCTTCAAGTATTTTAAAATGGAGACACAGGTGATGTTGGTTTTATATATTCAAAATATGAAATCTCATCATATAAATGTATGAAAACATGCATCACATACATGTCAGTAGAAAAATAATTTGGAACTATTCATACATAGCATGTTATACATGAATAAGCAAATCTGAAACAAAGTTTATTCTTATGAAACATACCTTTGTAAATTTCTAAATTTTCTAACTTTGATTATCTCCTTGGATTTCTTAAATAGCAATTGAATCCTCTTGAACGGTTAAGTGTCGTCACTCCAATACCTATATTGTGTCTTCACTCCAATACTATATTGATGGCCAAGAGTGTGTGTGGACTCTTTCTCTTGAAGAAGATGCAAACCAAGAATCCTACTAGCAAGACAGAAAAACATTTTTTTCTCTTTTTGTGTGCTAGCCAAAATCCAAGCTCTCTTCCTCTCTGTGAATTTTTTTATTCACGTTAAAAACCTTATATGGCCAATCCCTATGGTTTTCTTATATAATTTGGAGTAGGACCTTAAGGGAAATAAAGAGGCCTAGCTCCAATGAGCCTAGGATTTCTAGTTATCTCAAAATTAGTCCAAATGTTATCATTAATTATATTCTATTCCACTAAAAGAATATAATTGCATTCTAAGTTTTTATTATATTATACAAGGCATCCTTAATTTATTTTAATTGCATTTAATTTAGTACTTTTATAACTCTTGAAATTTAAAAACTAATTAAAAATAAATATTATAATTTGACATAGAAGAAGGTGAGTTTTTAAAAGATTTATTTAACAAAATTAGAAAAAGTAAAAAAAAAAAAATTAAGTCATTCAATTTTTTTTTATTATTAAATACCTAACCTTTCTAAGTTGAGATTCGTTGGCCAATCTGTGCAAGGTATATGCGTTTCACCAGCTCATGCCACCAAAGAAATTCCTATAAGCATCCAAAAACCAGAGGAAAGAAGAAATATCGGATCAGGTACATATTCTCTCACATTTAAAATAATATTTTGGGCAACTTTATTTTTGCTCACATGATAAATAATAATAGCATGCTTTTCTTTTCAATATAGACAATAGGGGTAAAATAATTTTGAGTAAATATAAAAATTACGCTTGAGGTTTGAGCTAATAACATAATTATTAAGACTTTTTGAAATATCTAATTTGTCACCTAGGTGCAAATAGTCTTAGGAAAAAATACACAAACGGTGTTACGTACTGTCTTTACTTAGGGGGCAAATTGGATATTTTCGAAAAATCTTGATGGTTTCTGTTATTATCTCAAACCTCACTGGTGGTTTATGTATTTTATCCAATAGTTTTACATCATTTTTTTTCCCTAGCAATAATTAGATGCACAATCTTATGTCTATAAAGAGTGAAGGAAAAACAATGGGCATACAATATACTCATTAAACCATTAAATTTTAGTGCATTGCCTTGGGTTTTGTGAGAAAAACCCATTATATCTCTTTACAGCATAATGATCATACCAAATCTCTTCTCACATGCACTTGTACCCACTACCAAGTCTCCACACGTACTTGTCCCGTGCTTGTCAATGTGAAGGTGTCACAATCTTGATTACTTCACGTAAATCCACGAACCAAGTCTGAGGGTTTATTGATGAAACCCTAAGACAATGGAAGCAGATGAGAGAGAGAGGATGACGGTTAGGGTGCCTCTACTTTTTGTCTGTCTAAAAACAAGTGTACGCTTTTTTTTTTTTTTTTGGTCAAAATAATGAGTGCCTATTTGGGCCAACCCAAATTGGCTTAAATGCCAACAGACTCCCATTCAACCATAGTGGGCAAACCAAGAATCATCTTTTATTCACTTCCATCCATTTGTCTTACATATACAATAGGAAATGGTTCGTGCGATCGACAAGCTGAACTTGCAAAGTGGGGACACTACAGTCAAGCTCCATCATAACTAGCATAGTGTAACCCCTAGTAAAAGAATGGCGCGCTCTACCCTAGACTACTCGGATCACATTGGATTGAGTGTTTTCTAATCCCTCATGAGTTCCAACAAACTCGGAACCACACTCAATCTTCCTCACGAAATCACTTTGTCATGTACCCACATTCATGTCCTAGACTCCTAGAGTCAACGTGAATTTCGAACGCAGGCATCTGAGTAGGATGTGTTATCATATTGTCTTTCTTTCGCCGTAATGCCACTCAACTTTGACTTAGCGCTCCTCCCAGTCATGCCCTTAAATCCGAATAATCCATGGCTATAGGCAACATGTCCAAGAAATGTCCTCCGAGCCTCTAACTTGTGACACCGTCAATGTCACATAGGGCACAAATTGATCAAGATTGGACTCACATGGTGAGGAAACAGGGACTCATTCTCTTACCTCTCTATCTAGTGGTTGCTGCAAGCACATGTGGTGTGGTCACATGCTGCAGTGGACTTCTCATCCATTCCTAAGAGAAGTGTATGTCATAAATGCACCTAATGTTTTCACCACACAAATCTTAGTCTGGTCGCTCCCAACGACTGACTAGAGTTCTTCATCAGCCTGTCTTCCTTAAGCATCTGAGAGAACAAAATCCAGCTTCTCATGGTTGTATGATCATGGAAAGGAATTATGCACAATCTAATTTCTCAAATGCAGACCTCATATTAGACCAACTGTTGCGAATATTTTTTTTGGTGTTTTTTCCTCTTCTCATCGTTAAAGCGTTGAAGATCTTTGCACACTTCCCTGAGTGTCAAAGAACACCACATCTCATCTTCGCCCACTACCCAAGCATCAAAGGGGGTCATTCGTGTGAGTGAGCCGACCTACGCTTGGTGACATACCTTTCACATTATATTATACAGTCTTGTGATGTGCGTGTGTATATATTCAAATAACATACATAATAAATGCATTTCAAATTTCGTTAATGTTCCAAACATCATGTCAATAATACACTGTCCTCAAAACAAAATTAAACAAGTCTGAGCAATATGAAGTCAAACTCTACGCACCCTAATCCTTTAATGTGACCATGGAAAGGATCCCTAGTAAGGTTTCGTTAGGGGGTCTGCCAACATGTTATTCGTAGAGATATTCTCTAAGACCACTTCTTTCTTTATAACCATGTATCAAATGTAGTGATACTTAATCTCGATGTGTTTGGTTTTTCCATGATACTTAATCGCGTAAACAAAGGCGGCCATGCTATCACTATAGATTGTAACTGGATCCATAGCATCGATGACAACATCTAAACGTTGAAGGAATCTACGCTAAACCATGCCACATATTCAGATTCCATCGTGGAGAGAGCGACACATGGTTGTTTCTATCTACACCAAGAGATACCCCTCACCTAGCAAGAGCGTATAACCAGAGGTTGATTTGCACTCATCTAGGTCTCTTGCCCAATCAGCATCACTATACTCTTTTAGGCACAAATCCCTTCCCTGGTAGCACAATATGTAATATGCTATCCCATGCAACTACCAAAGAATCCTCTTCACTGCCTTCCAATGAGTAGGTCCAAGATTGCACTGGAATCTACTGATCAGCCCTACTACAAAGCAAATGTTTGGGCATGTACACAACATTTTATACATTAGGCTGCCAATCACATTTTCATATAGTACTCGTGCCATGCTCTCCTTTTCTACCTGAGTCTTGGGACACATCTCACTACTCAGTGAGTCGCCTTTTCAAATAGGAGTATCAATGGGTTTACATTCCTGCATGAGAAACCGCTCAAATATTTTTCTTATGTAAGTCTTTTAGTACAGACCAATGAGCTTTCTTAAACAGTTTCTGAGGATCTTGACACCAAGCATAAAAGCTTGCCTCACCCATGTCCTTCATCTTAAAAGTTGAGGATAGCCATCCCCTAATGGCTTGGATAAACTCCTTGTTGTTTCTAGCCAATAAAATGTCGTCTACATATAGTGACAAAATGATGAAGCTTCCTTCATACCTCTTGACATACACACAGTGGTCCTCCTCAATCATAAGGGAGCCATTGGAAATGGCCTCCTAATGGAATCATTTGTATCACTGCCTAGAAGATTACTTTAGCCCATAAAGGGATTGCTTAATCTGTAAACCTTGCGCTCTTGTCCCTTTACCGCAAAACCAATGGGTTAATCCATAAAGATTGTTTCATTCAATTCCCCATTGAGGAACGTAGTCTTCACATCCATCTGATGGAGCTCAAGGTTTAAGCTTACTACTATGGCTAGAATAAGGCGCATAGAGGTGAACCTCACCACAAGATAAAATGTTTCCTCTTAGTCTACACCCTCCTTTTACATATAGCCTTTCACCACCAATCGAGCCTTGTACTTATCTATGAAACCATCTGCCTTCCTCTTAATTTTGAGAACCCATTTATTCCCAATTGACTTTCTCCCAAGAGGTGGATCTGCGTGTTCCCATACTTGGTTTGTCCTTATATACTCCATTTCTTCTTTCATAGCAGTCATCCATTTATTGCATGCAGTGGATGACATAGCCTCATCATATGACCTAAGCTTAATGTCATCTTGCGGAACACATATGAATGATTCCCCTTCAATTCCAAAACGTCGGCATGGAATATTCCCTCGCTTGCTTTTGTGCAACTGTGGGGTTTAGGAGTCATCTTTTTGTGGGACGCTCCCACTAAGACTGATCTCTCTCCCATTATTCCTAGGATTAGTGGTCGGAGCATCATCGCATGATTTAACCATCTCATTTATCTCCAAGCTTTAACCCACATCTCCTTTGTTGGGGAAATCATTCTCCATGAATTCCACATCACGTGACTTAATCTCAGTCACTCCCTCATCTGGATGCTCACCTAACATTATATAACCCTTAGATTCATCAGAGTATATGATAAATACACATTTTTTCGCTTGACGCCTAATTTCTCATGTTTGTGGGTGGCGTTGTGGACATAACCTGCACATCTCAGGGGCGCAAATTCTTAAAACTGGTTTCTCATTAGACAACAACTCGTACGGAGTGGAGGGTATTGATTTGAAGGGCACTTTATTCAAGATGTAGGCTACAACCAATAATGTGTTCCTCCGTTTTATTGGGAGGTTGGTCTGCACCATCATAGACCTCACCATATTTAATAAGGTTCGATTCTCCTTTTCTACCACACCGTTTTACTATGGAGCTCCAAGAAATGTCAACAGTCTACTAATCCTCTTATTCTCACATTAAATTACTTAGATAGATACTTATTTCCGTGGTCAGTTCTAAGAGTTTAAATGGTCATCAACCAAGTTCACAAAACCTCTGAAGCAATCCAATGTTTCTAACTTGTGGAAGACAAGATGCACATGACCGTAACACTTGAAGTCATCTATGAATATGATGAAGTAAGAGGCCCCGTGCCTTGCCCTCACATTCATTGAGCTACATATATCAAAATGGATCAATTCTAAGGGAACAATTGCTCTAACAACCTTTCCAAAAGGCTTTATAGTTGACTTTCCAGCCAGGCAATGCTCATAAGTTGGCTGGTTAACTTTAGCAAATGGACCTAAAAGTCATTCTCTAGCTAGCTTGGTCATCATGTCTTGTCCCAATGTGTTCCAACCTCGGATGCCAATTCATTGCATCATTATCATATTGAGTCAACAAGGAAAATAAAGAATCATAAGTAGAGCAATCAATATCCAAATAAAACAAACGATCATTAGAAATAAAAGCATGTCCAAAATAAGTGGACCTCATATAAATTTCTACAGTACGACCATGAAAGCTAAAACTGAAACCAAGTTATAACAAAATATTAACTAAACGTAGATTTTGCCTCATTCTAAGTGCTTAAAGTAGATCATGGAGTAAGAGGGTGCATCCATAACACAACTAAAGTTTGTAAGAGCCAATCCTAAGAACTTCCACCCTTGACTCGTTCCCTATATGTATCCATCTACTGCCAGCTAAAACTCTATGGTACTCCACGAACCCAACTCTATCTCTCGCTACATGGTCTATTGCTTCTGTGTCTACAATTCAATCAAGGGAAGAGTGAGAAATCAATACTTGTGATGCTACATAACACAGTGTGAGAAAATGGGTCAAATTGTACCTTTTTCAGGTTTAGTGCAATCATGAGCGAACTGATCGACTATGCCACAATTAAAACATGCTTGTTTAGCTTGCTAGCATCCCCTATGCTTGCCCCTTGGGCGCTTGGCAGTATTGGCTATCTTTAGGGGTTTTCCTCCATTCTGACCTAGTTAGGGTGCTTTCTCATGATCCTTGCGCTTGGCTTAAATGCCTAACGCTAACCATGTCTAGCAAAGAAGGCATAACTTTGTCCTTGTGCTACATGACACTTTGCCTTAAGGTCAAGATGACATGGTAGGTCTTAGGGCATTTAAATGCTCTCATTATGCATCATACTGAGCTTCATTGAGTCAAGAAGGGAACATATCATAGCTTGAATATAGTACTTATCAGCCTTAGATGCTCCTGCATGGAATCACCACGTTACATTCTGTAGGTATCAATTTTCAATGTGAGCGCGCAATTGAGTAACTGTGGTCCCTTCAAATTTTGCCTTTTTGGCAATCCACATGTCTTGGGCAATACCATAGCTCTCAAACTTGCCAATGAGTTTGTTGTACACATTGCTTTACATGTTAAAGTGCGCATGACGATCCTTCTTGCGCTAGCTTTGATATGCTTCCATATCTTTACGGTTATAAGCATTGTTCCCTTGCTTAGGCTCATCCATTGAGTTCATCTATGTCTCCAAGACTTCCAACTCATCGAGGAGGTACTAGATCTTACGGTGCCAGATATCATAGTTCTTGTCATCCAACTTCTTTCCTCAGTTCAGGTTAGCAACAATAGTCTTTGATGCCATCACTACATTTGCACACACATGATTTAGGACATTCTGTATACTTATAAGCAAGCAGAGAATACACACACAATCATTTTCACACAAGACATAAAATCAAGACATCGCTATATTTAGGATCATCTTCCATCTACAAATGTTACTCTACCATGATTATTTTATTTATTACACAAAAATCTTCATGGGAGAGTCCAACCTCTCCACTATAGTTCCCATTTGTGTCATAATTTAGCATGATACTATTTGCAGTTTTCCATAACCCTTTTCTTTCTTTATTTATTATTCATGAAAGAAATAACCATAAAATCATGGGAATAAAATTTCAAAGTATACCAAACAAAATAGGAAAGATGAAAAATTCATGCTTCCAACATACACACACAGCTTGGTATGACCACAAAACCTTTTCTAGATTTTTAAAGGATTTTCCATAATTTTCTAAAATTTTTAAAAAGCTACATAAAATCATAGAAAATTACACATTTTCACCAAAAATCTTGAAAAGTCATACTTTTGATCTTTGAGTGTCTAGGAACGTATTAGTTCATTAACCCATATTTTCTGTAATTTTATAAATTTTCAAAAAATATATACCTTATATCAAGAAGAATAAAAAATTACAAAAAATAAATCATACAACTAAAAAGTATGGAAAAATATGAGTCACAGTGTTTCTACATCGTTTGGCTATTTGATGTAATTTTCCACAATTGTTATTCAGTTTTTCATATTTTTCAATTTGTTTCATTGTCAATTATAAACAATGAAAAATTATAAAAAATAAAACTGACAAATTTAAATTCTCACCAACAATTCTAGGGGACTGCCCTCAACTCTAAAAGGAGGGTGGCCCAAAACCATATTGTATGCACCCCCACATGCGTGAGTGGGCCTCCAAGAACAATTTTTTTCTTTAAAAATAACTTAATAATTATTTTAGTACTAGAAAGTTTTTAATTTTTTTTTTATTAAAATTCCTTGGGGTATATGGTCACAATGGAGCAAACCAGAGGCTGAACCAGGCTCAGGACGGGCCTCACGTCCCACCAAGCACAAGTGGGGGATCCCTAACCTTGGTTCTTCTTCAACCTATAGCCCTATGGGTTCCCAAAAACCTTAGCCATCGGGGCTACTTCGGACCTCCATATCTCTCTCTGTAAAGCTCTGTTTTGGGTGATTTTTGCGTCGTTGGAAGCTTATTAAATATACGACATATTCAAATAAAAAAACATTCGAAAAGATGAATATTTTGACTAAAAAAAACATGCCGCAAGAACACCGATTACACATATTGAACACAAACTAGAACATGGCATATTTCATCGCATACACGTCCAAATCATGCAATGTTTATGGCTACGAACTCCTAGGACCATGAGGAGTCCATTGGCATCGGTAGTTTCACTGGAGACTCACCGGAGAGTCGTCGACGGTGAAAACTAATATGCCAAAATATTCAATATGTGCAATAAAAGGAATTTTATGTTTCCAAGGTCTTCTAAGGGCTCAAGAACACGAAGAAGAGAACCTTGACTCTAATACTAATGAAGGAAAAACAATAAGTATACAATATACTCATTAAACCATTAATTTTTAGTGTATTACCTCTCGGGTTTTGTGAGAAAAAACCTAGTATACCTCTTTGTAGCGAAATGATCGTACTAAGTCTCTTCTCATGAGCACTTGTGTCCACTACCAAGTCTCCATATGTGCTCGTCTTGTGCTTGTCAATGTGAAGGTGCCACAATCGCGAGCACTTCATGTAGATTCATGGACTAAGTCCTAAGGTTTGTTGATGGAACCCTAAGACTATGAGAGCAAATGAGAGATAAAGGATGACATATGTGTACCATAAGACTAGGGTTTTTGTCTAAAAAGCTAGTGTGCCTCTACTTTTTTTTTTTCTAAAAACAAGCTTACATATTTCTGTTTGAATAGTGCAATTTTATTTGCATATTATGTGTACCATAACACTAGGGTTTTGTCCTAATGGGCTGCACACATGGTCTCCTATTTGGGCCAACTCAAAATGGCCCAAATTCCAACAAAGATAATTGAGTGTGTCAACTAAATAAGAGTTCCCATATTTATAAACAACCAAATACCTTTTGGGAATTGACTCATAGTAATTTCTGGTTTTTTTTTTTTTTCTTAATTTTTTAATTCTTAAAACTCCATAACTACTTTAATAATTGGAATTGAAGTGGAAACTATTGGAATTACATTTGAGAGTCCGTGCTTACTTTTTCCGTCCTAAAATGAATCAGGCCCCCTACTAGTAAATTATGCCCAATCAAGATAATTCTTGTCAAGCCCAACAAGCCCAAAGACGAAACAACTCAGTAAATCTACTGTTCACTTGCCCAACCTAAGTGGGTCCCAAGATCTGGTATTAAATGGTTACTTGAGCCCACCACGTAATGTCTCAGTCATGCCAAATTGGAGACCCAACCCAATTATTCTTGCTGCTCCACTCCAACATGTTACTTCGGGCCTAAAGGGAGTACTTATTAAGTAAGTAAAGTCCAAAAGGAGGCACAAATCCTCATGTCAACCCCAGCCAACCTTGAATAGCCTGTCAGTGGGGCCCTCAAGTCAGAACCTCAAGTCAGAACAACAATTGTTATAAGCTAGAACCAAAGTAAGCCCTTCATGCGGCCTATGCCACTCATTTTCTGCTGCTTTAGCAAGGAGGTAACTTGTGTTTCTTCTTCCTCAGATTAGTCAAGTCATTATAGACTCTTCCCAACTGCTTCATAGCTCTAAGTTGTAGTTGGAAAGCATGGCTATTGGCATAATATTCATAGCAGACCTATGGGCAAAAGTCAATTGACGATCAAACATGGCAAAAATGCATGGAAACCTGGAAATGACATTTAAACTCAACAATTATCTTAGATCTAGTTCCAATGGGACTAAGGGAGTAACTATAATATATGGCCCAGATCCATGGTGGAATCACTCCTTTTTTAGGGACTTGGGAGTTTGGTTTGGAGGTAAGGAGTTAGTTCTTAGAGCCTTGGTTTCTGCTAATTAACTGAGACTGTGTCTGTTGGGAGGCATGCTGTTAATTTGTGGAAATCAAAGCTAATTAAGCATGCATGATAAGCCCATCCCTTTGAACCATACCATCAAACATTAATTACCCTTCACCAGCCATTTCATGATCAAAAGAGGGCATTGCCTCGAAATCTACTGGAACCATAACTCTTTCCTTTTATGGTATAATTTTAACTATTTTCAAACACTAAATACCAATTATGGTTAGATATTTGAAATCTCATAACTTTAGAGGAAATCAGATCTCTGATTTCCCACCAACTTAAGGAAGCCCAATATCTTCTATAAAAGGGATCATTAAGGCCTTAATCTAAAACAACAAGAACAAAACAAGGTAATCTGAACTCACTATAGCAGATATCAAATTATTCATCTCCAAAGCACTCTTTGCCAGATATCCCAAATAAGAGCTCTAAGGTCATCTTCAACCTTAAAACTATGATCTCTAACCCTAAACACCAACTCAAATCCAAGATATCATGATCTGTACTTTTATCCCAAAAGTACCTTCAGAAAAATATTTGGATCACAACCACAAAAACTATGTTGAACTCATGGCCTTCTTTAACCTTAAGACTCAGATTTGCAAATGCCTAAATACTCTCCTATCATCCATCATGCATGCTTCATATGACTAATTCTCTCCCACTTAGTCAAACCCTTTTAAGTTTCTATTAGCTCATTATTAAAAGTCCTTTGTTATGGCAGATATCAGTGATGAATCAAGGCATTAATGATTTTATGTCCATTTAAGCTCAAGTTGTTACATTCTAAGTCTAGATCCTTCAAGAAATAGTGGAAGCCTTATTCCATTGTTATTTTTGCCTTAACAATACTTTCTTGTTGGGCTATTTTACTGTTGTTCTTGTCACTGTTCCTTTTGACTTGGGCCTAGCAGACTCGATTCTCAGCACTTCAAGGAAGTTGCCCGATTAACCCTTGGGCTGATCTCTCAACCCTCGATTGAATTTTGGGTTCAACTCTCCTTCTCTCGAATCTCGGCCAACATTTGGACCAACCTCGGTGCAATATGTGGCATAGCGACAAAAAAACCCCTCGCAGAGAGTAAGAGGGTGTTAGGTACACTGAATTCAAATCATGATTATGTGATTTGAATCCAAAAACCTTGGGTCCCACTAAAAAAATTATGCTTGGTACACTAGTTTGAAATTTGTTCCGGAAAACTAACTCAAATTTTTGGTGGGCTCCACGTTGAATTCAAGAACAGCTCACGGTTGTTTTGGTGAAATCTTAAACCAAACACATCTCAAATATTATTACCGTTGAAATTACTTTATTTACAAAAATGCCATTTTCTCACCCATGAACGCATCTACTCTCACCGCTTCACTCTCTCTGCCATTACTCCTCTTCACCCATCTGCTCTCACCAATACTCCTTTTCACGTCTCTCTCACCTACCCTCTACCACTAATTAAATCACCACAAATCACAATCCACAAACCCACAAAATCTAACCCAAATCATAATCCATAAACCCACAAAAAAATCAACCACTGTTCCAGCACCAATCGCAACCCACATACCGCCAGCACAAAAAACCCAGCCCACAAAAAAAGCAAGAAGCAATGTACAAACACGCATAAAAGAACATATGGATGAGGGATACAAATTCCCCAACATAAGACGAACGTACATGAACAAAAATACAAAGACAAAAACCATAATCAAAGCTAGTGGACACCACCAGAGTTGATATTCCTCTCACACAGCCAACCTCAACCTCCACCATGGCAACACTGAAAATAATATAAGCTTATGTTTAAGAGGAAGACAGAGAGAGAGAGAGAGAGAGAGTAAAAAAAAAAAGAGGAAAAAGAAGATAAAATGATACGTGTAAAAGAGAGAAAGATGATAAGAGGATAAGATTGGAGATTTGTGGAGAGAGAAAAAAAGAGGATAAAGAAGATAAAAAAAAATATTTTTTATTTTTTTTAGAAATTAATTAATAATGTAATGATAAAATTACAATGAAATTGTTAGTTTTCTATTGATAGTCGATTAATTTTTCAGCAAAATACATTCAAGATGAAAATATTTTTTATCTTTTACATTTGTTTTAAGTGCAACCAAAAATACAAATTGAAAATTATGTACCAAATAGAAAAACTTAATTAAATTATGGTTCAAGATGTGATTTGAAAATAAGGTGCCAGACACAATTTTTTTTTCAAATTCAAATTCAAATTAGGTTTGAAGTTCCATCTTGAATACAAATTCAAGTCACGAAACAAAAACACAAAACGAAAACATATACCAAACAAGCCCTACGGCTCCCGCATCTAAAAGTAGTGAAAAATTGATATCTATGGATGGTTTACGAAATCTTGAGGTTAAAGATGTTGTATATAAGGTCACATTAAGTCCTAGTCTTTCCATCAAATGGTGATAAAGCTTTACTGTTGATCTTGAATTAATGACCATGTTAGAATCCAACTTATAGACAATGCAAAGGAATTAGTCCTTTCTTTTTCTTTTTCTTTTTTGGGGAGGGGGTTGGGGGTTGGGTAAGTCATGCTTAGGAATCCCATTAAGAGGAAGAAATTTCTGTTTACTGACAGTTGATCTTGGAAGAATGGTGCTGTTGAAGCTAACGAACTTGTTAGATTTATGAATAATCTCTGTATATTGAAGTGAATAATACAATACAGTAGAGTGCCTTTATATAGGAGGCATATGAGAATATACAAGGAAAGGGAGTGATGCACAAGTAATGTGCTGTACAAGGAAAGGGAGTGATGCACAAGTAAGCATATACACGGGCTAGAGCCCAAAGCCCAATGGACTACTAATTATAACATTAACAGAACCAATAAACTAGGCTTATAAGTACTTTATTATTTGTCTCTAAATATTATAAGAGCTCTCCGTTTTATTTAAGTGAGCGGATTTCTTTTTTTTTTTTTCACTTTGCATGCAGGTCATGGATTTGTTTGGAAACTCCTTCAACTCTTGGGTATGCTACATTTAGTCAATCAATTTCATATCTTAGTGATTGATTGTGTTCAACGTTTTCTTTTTTCTTCTTTTTGTTCTATTTATTTATTTTTTCTCATCTAATTGACTAAAAATATATTTAACTTTTAATTATTGACTCAGAAATCAATGAAATATATAAATTGAAGCAACTTCATCACGAGTCCAATGAACTTCTGCTTCACATTTGCAAAGAGTTACCAGGTAGTTTTCAACAACCTTCATCGACAATAGAAAGACAAAGGCTTCGACAAATAGAAAATGCTGTTACTCAAGCCATCATTAAAGCAGTGAAAAAAGGGATAGTTGAGTTTGTTACGGCTATACTAAGCGCATGTCCTGACCTTGTGTGGTGCCCGGAAGATAAACGCTTAGAACGAAACATATTAATGCTAGCCATTCTACATCGTCAGGATGAAGTATTACGCCTCCTATGCAAATTTCCTACAAGGAACTCAATCTTATGTAGAGTAGATAAAAAACAAAATAACATATTACATATGGCAGCGAAGTTCGAATCTTCCGCTAAACGTAATACCGTTCCAGGAGCAGCTTTTCTTATGCAAAGAGAAGTACAATGGTACAAGGTAATGTCTTTCACTTAATATTTTTTTTATATAATTTCAGTGAGTTGTTTCAGTAATATCAGTATATACATTGTACTATGTTTATAGTATAGTGTGCTACTTTTGTACTTGTGTATACCTATATACTTTTGTATTTTTGTATTATTCAATATACTTATATAAAGGCAACCCTTGTATAGTTTACACACAGTTTAATATACAAACTTTGATCAGTCATTCAGTCTTTTCCATTTTTAATCCTATAAACCTTTCATTCACAATAGATTGAACCATAGATCGTAGTTCTTTAAAATTATGGGGGAAAGGACGCAAACTTAATTTCATGTGTTTAATATTTTATTTATATCTAAAAGTATTTGTTTATGTCGTTTTGTTTAATTAACGCAGGAAGTTGAGAGAGTTGTCAATCCTTACATTTTAGAACATGTAAACAAAAAAGGTCAAACACCTCAAGAATTGTTTACGGAGAGCCATAAAGACTTGATTGATAAGGGAGAAAAATGGATGAAGGAGACAGCAACTTCTTGTACAGTGGTAGGTGCTCTAATTGTTACCATTATGTTTGCGGCAGCGATTACCGTTCCAGGAGGTAACGATCAAAATACAGGCTTGCCAACGTTCTTACAGAAAATGATGTTTATGCTCTTTATAATATTTGATGCACTGTCTCTACTTTCTGCCTCAACTTCTTTATTGTTGTTTCTCGGCATCCTCACATCACGTTATGCAGAGGAAGATTTCCTTAAATCCTTACCCAACAAGATGATAATAGGCCTTTCCACCCTTATCATCTCCATAGCAACCATGATGGCAACCTTCTGTGCTTCTCTTTTCATTATTCTACCTGGAAAATTAAAAATGGTCATTCCTCTAGTTTCCCTTGCTAGTCTTCCAGTCACCCTATTTGCATGGATGCAACTCCCCCTTCTTGTTGACATGTTCAATTCAACTTACAAACGAAGAATCCTCGACAAGAAAGTGAAGCAAGGGTTGTAAATTATTCAGTTGGCTACATGATGCATACGTGTTCCTTTAATAATTGGCATGTGGCCAAACATTATATATATATATATATATATATATTTTTTTCTTTGTTTTGGAAAGATAACTGATAAACTTTCAGCTTGTGATGCATATTGTGTGTATTTCCTTTTTTAGACATTTTATCTTTAAATCAAATAAATCATAAATCTATTATAAATTTTCACTGTTTTTATTATCTATCCATTTTCTAATTTAGTTATTTATTTTGGGCAATGATACTATTATTCCTAATCTGGTAAACCTCATCCATAATGGGTCAAAATAGACCTTTACCTTTGAAAGCAAACGAAGACTAATTCAGATACAAAAGTATTGTAAATATCCATGGATGATAAGGAAGAACATTGATTAGCTCACACCACCATTTTACCCTATTAGTTTACACCACTTAAAATGTGGTAAAAAATAATGAAAAATCAGATAATAATGAAACACCACATAGCTCATAGATTTTTTTAAAGAGATTTTTGTGGCCAAAAATAATGAAAAACCAAATAATAGTGAATTATTTAAACTAAGTCTCCTACTACTAAAAGACATCTTCAAAAAATAACATAATAAAAAGTTTTAAAATAAATATCCTATAAAAAAACAAATAATAACAAATTCTTTAAAATAAGACTTCTACTACTAAAATATATCTTAATATAATTTCATAATAAAAATCCTATAATTATATAGATCTCCTAATACTAAAAGACTTCTTATATTAGACTCACACACACACACACACACAAATAATAATAAATAAATAAATAAACCTTAAAAATTAACCATCTATGTGTTTGACTATTAATTTAGGGAATTAAAATTTGTTTAGGAACTCTTTTAGTAATAGGACAATGAATTTTATAAAAGAAGTCTTTTTAGTATAATTATGATTCCTACCAAGTTGAGTACACATATTGATAGTATGTTTGATTTTTTTTTTTTTTAAATATATATTAATATAATATCATAATAAAAAACCTATAATTATATAGATCTCCTAATACTAAAATACTTCTTATATTAGGCTTACAAATTAAAAAAAAAAAAAAAAAAAATTAACCATCTTTGCGTTTGACATAATTTTTAATCATTTAATGCAATTTATTTATCAAGTTAAAATAATTCTCTTATAGAAACAGATAATAAAAAGTTTTTTCTTTAAAAATAAGTCTCCTATTACTAAAAGACATCTTCATAAAATATCATAATAAACACCTACTACAAAAAGACATTTTCATAACAAATCATAATAAAAACCTTATAATTATGATAATCTCCTAATAAAAAAAAAAATTTAAACGTGTGTTTTATTATTTAAAAAAAAAAAAAAACCTTAAAAAAATTAACCATCTCTACGTTATACGCGTGTGTTTTATTATTTGAAATGTCACCTCTGCTTTATTATTCATTCTCTTCCCCTGAAAATCAATTACATAAACAAGGTTAGTCTTTTTCTGCAAAACCAATTTACTCAAGGAAGCAAGACCTTTGTTTTTCTGCAAGTAGAGTTAGAAGAGATCCAAACAAGTTTAAATACTCAAGCAAATTGAGAGGTTAGGAAAACTTATTTGCTTTGCTAATGTTTGATAATGCACGTATAATTAACATAAAAGAAAAGAAAAACCAAAGTCAAATTATAATTGATACATTCTTTTTTTCTTTTTTCTCTGTTTCTAAAATTTTCATTGTATGTGATTATACTATTTTATAGACCAAATAGTGCTTTACAAAAAACCTTTATAATAAAAATATTTCTCTTTTAAATTTTCATCTTTCAACTGCAAAGTGGGTTCTTGAAATACACTTCTTATTTATATGATTTCTCTTTTATGTGATTACATGTTAAATAAAAATACACACTCTTTAGTAGTGTTGTTAAACCCGAACCAGACTGGAGGGTCGACCCGCTAACCCAGTGAACTGACACCTAAGCTGATTCGGGTTCTTAATTAAACTAGTTATGCTATTAACCCGCAAAAACCCACTAAAACCCAGTGGGTTTTGTGCAAACCGTGTAACCCAATTGAGTTATTGCAACCCAGCTGGGTTTGGAATTTTATGAAAATTACTCTTTTGGGTCTACTTTTCTATTTTTATATTATTCAAAATTGGATTATTTGGTAATTACCAATGAATTAAAAACTATAAAGGACTCAAAATTACTCTTTTGAATCTATTTTTCTATTTTTATAATTAATTTGGATGTTACAATTTAATATTTTATTATTCATTTTAGTATTACAAATTATCAATGTAATGCAATTTTAAAAATATTATTAAATTATGAGTTTGAGATATGCTTTTGTTTCTAGAATTTTGAGACATATTTATTTATTTTAATTATTTTAGGTCTACTTATTTTCAATTTAATTATTTTTTATGATTGCTCAAACTTAATTTTATATTTTTTAAATTTGTATTTGAACCTACGATTCGACCAGTGATCCATTAGTTGAACCAATGACTCAATTCCTAGACCGGGTTAATGTCGTGTCCGGGTTTAATTACTATACTTTTTAGTTTATATTTACTTTCTACAATGTTTAGTTGATTTATGGAGGTCTCAAACCGGTAATATTATTGTGAAGTAGATCTATATTATCTCTATTGTATTTGTATTTTTCTATTTGATTATAATGGATTGATTGATTATATGCATTGTATTTCTATTTTTATATTTATATTTAATATCTACTGTATTTCAACTACTTTAAAAACAAATTAAATTTATGATCATTAATATTAATATAGATAATCCCTCAATTTGCACGAGTTATATGCTAGGATTATAAAAGGGAAAATACTTATATCCTGTGACTAATAATAGATATTAAAAAAATAGAGTTTTAGTTATATTCTAGTATCAATGGTGGCATTAATAGATAAAATTAGACAAAAGTTGATTAATATATATAAATAGTAGAGTTTTAGTTAAACACCATAATAATAACTAAATTACTTATCATATGATTTTTTTTATTTTGTTTTGGTAAAAGATACACCATATGATTTTTATTTATTTTTGGTTGAGTAAAACGTTATATGATTTAAAACAGAGTAAAATAGTAATCGTGTCTGTGTGAGAGAAAGAAGTGAGTCGGGTTAGAAAAATAGATTTAAGTAAGGGTTAAAAAATAATGAAAAAAATAAAATGACATGTAAAATTGTGAAAACTGAAAAGCTAATGCGCCAATTACTAAGACATAATTACAATTCTTATCACCCAAGTCCCAAAATCTATAAATAAGTTAATAACAATCACTCAAGTCATCATAGCCTACCAAAATTTGATTTCATTTTACAAGAAATGAGACCAATTATTTGTTTTATCACCATTATTACCTATGGAAAAATTGTGATCGATCAAACTTTTGCTTCATTAAAATAGTGATCGATCGTTATTTCTAGGTAAATGTGCATTTGACTCAGAGGCTAAGGTGATCGATCATATATTTGGTAATGAAAATTACGATCGATCGATCTTTCTGACCGATCGTGTTCTCGCTTCATTAAAAAGGTGATCGATCATTGTTTCTGAGTAGATGTTAACATGATCGATCATATATTTGGTAATGAAAATTGGGATCGATCGTGTTGGGAAAATTGTGACCAATCGAGTGTTTGCTACATTAAAATAGTGATCGATCAAAGTTCTGGGTAAATTATAAAACGCTTACAATATTTGACACCTCAGTTACTAAAAAAGTGATCGATCAAGTGTTTATTTCATTAAAAAAAGTGATCGATCATCGATCATTGTTTTTGAGTAGATGTTAATATGATCGATCGTATATTTGGTAATGAAAATCGGGATCAATCGATGTTGGAAAAATTGTGACCGATCAAGTGTTTGCTTCATTAAAAATAGTGATCGATCAAAGTTCTAGGTAAATTATAAAACACTTACAATATTTGACATCTCAGTTATTAAAAGTAAATTATAATGATAATAATAATAATGATAAGAAGAAGAAGAAGAACAATTCTAATGATAGTAATGCTTTTAATATGAACAAAAATAATTATAATACTAACTAATAATAATAAAAATCAAAATCAAAATAACTACAACAATAGTAATAATAATGAAAAAATAATAATATGAATAAATATTTATTTGATAACCGTAATTATAATAAAAACAACAACAACAACAACAACAATAATAATTATAACCGTGTAATGATGATCATTGAACTCGTTCTTTACAATAGACTTTTTTGTCTAAAATTTTTCCATAACCACATCAACAACACTCTAATAGAAACCAATTCATTCCCTATTTTCATTTTATTTTTAATTTGACTTCTACTCTATTTGTTTTCATGAATATTTTATTTTTGATCGGAAATGAAATAGAAAGTATAATTGCATAACAAGCACTTTGTTTAAAGACGGTTAGTAAATATTTGTAAAGTTTTTGTATTTGGATATGTGAATAAACATCTCTAACCATTTATAACATTTTCTTTATTTAAAAATGGATACCACTATTTTATTTATTTACCAAATACTACTACTTTCTAAATTTAAAGAAAAAGAAAGTTTGTATGAATATCATATATTTGTGCCTTACTTATTGGCATATCAAATCACATATCAACCTGGAAAATCATTAAGTATATATAATAAAAAAAAACTTCCAAAATTTTTATTTATTTAACCTTATAAAATTTAATTATATTAAAATGATTAATTGCTGATTTTTTATATTTCCAATAATTTCGGAGGACATTACTTGATTTTAAAAGTATTAAGAACATCAAAATTCCCAACTTTGGCATAAGTTTAAATTTCAATGATTTTAATTATTTGATGAATACCAAATATATAGTGTTTTCACCCAATTGGTATTACCAATCCCTATTAGATGTCCTAATTACATATGATTTCCATCCAGTTGGGTTAAAACCTTATGAGGTTGGAAACTTTTTTTTGAATTATTATTAACATAAAAGATAATAAAACTTTTCATAAAGAAAAAACAAAAAACCAAAAAAAAAAAATTAAGTTTACAACTCCCATATCCGAGAGAAAAGAAACACCCACACAAATATTGAGTTTTACTACCGTTTAAACAACCAAAAAAAAAAATGGAAAAGATATATATATATATATATATATATATATAAACGAAATCCAGAATAAACGATGGGAATGTAAAAATTTATTTACATCTTTATAAGATTCTGTGATTTTTTGATTTGATGCAAATCCTAAATTGACACCATTCACTTGGTCTTCTGTACACGAAGTGCACTACTCGTTGATTGTCATCCAAATGTTTTTCACTGCATGAAAACATTAAATTATAACAGTTCATAGAAAATAATATAACTTGAGAAACAAAAAAATTTAAATTTTAAATAAAACATAAAACATAAAATCACCAGGTATAAAAAAGAAGATAGAGATGAAAGTAAAAAAAAAAATGAAAAAGAAATCTGTATCGTGTAACAAATGAAACAGAGAAAGTCTGAATAAGAGATAATTCTTAAATAATAACAATAGAATGTTAAAAAGGATATAGATAAGAAATTAAGAGCAATTAAAAGTTTTAAAACTTGAAAACTTAAAAATTAAACATGGGATAGTGGAACTAAAAATTAGTTTATTTATTTATTTATTTTCTATTGTTTAATTATATTTTATAGGATAAAGAGTTAATTGAAATAAGAAAATAAAAATTGAATTAAAGTATCATGAGAAGTGGTTTTGTTTATGTTTTTTTCTTTTATAATAGTAGTGGTTATTGATGAGAAGACATGGTGTGGATACGTGGGAGAGTGGTTTGAGGTAGTTATTTTATTTTTATTTTTTTAATTTTTTATTGCAAATTACATTATATCCTTTTTGTTCTACTTTTTAATTGAATAGTAAATGTAAGGATATTTCAGGCCTAAAGATGAGATTCAAAATCTTTTATGTAGAGGATCTAGTGAATTACTTTTTCACCCTCATTTAATAATTATTTATAGCAATATTTTCTAAATATTAAGAATGTTTTGGGAAGTTTATTAAATTGGAAATGATGGGAAGGAATCCTCTTAATAGTAATAGATTATCATTGTTATTCTTATTATTATTGTCATTATTATCTTCTAGTACTAATAAAAAGATTCCTTCATTCCCTTCATGTCCACTTTTATGTTCTCTAAAAAATATCCCTATGAAACAAAATCTATTCACAATATTTTAAACTACTTTAAAAATAAACTAAGGTTGTATTTGAAAATTCCATAAACACACACATATAGATTAATTCTTAAAAAAAATAAATAAATAAACATGTACCCACTTTCCACTTTCCCAATTCAAATACCTACAATTTAGATTCCAAATAGGTTAACTATTCTTTAAAAAAAAAAAATTAAATTGATTTATTTTAAATTTCAAATTAGACTCTTCTATTATCTTAAAAATAACATTTCTACGTCAGAACACTTACTTTGTTATTTCTTTTCATTTCTTCATATTTTTTTTTTGCTAACCTACTTTTTTATTTCATTGTAGTTTTAATTTGACTCCTAATCTCTTTATTTTTATGAATATGTTATTTATTTATTTTATTTTTGTCAGGAAAATAAAATAGAAAGTATGATTGCATAATAAACACTTTGTTTAGAGACGCTTGGTAAATATTTGTAAATTTTTTGCATTTGAATACGTGAATAAACATCTCTAACTATTTATAATATTTTTTATTTATTTAGAAATGGATGTCACTATTTTATTAATGTACCAAATACTACTACATTATAAATTTAAAGAAGAAGAAAGTTTGTATGAACATCATATATTTGTGCCTTGCTTATTGGTATATCAAATCAAATATCAAGTTCAAAAATCATCAAGTATATATAATAAATAAATAAATTCTACCAATGTTTCTTTTTTAAATTAACCTTATTAAACTATATTAGATGAGAATAATTATTTATAGATTTTTCACATTTCCATAAATTCGGAGGACATTGCTTGATTTTAAAAGCATTAAGAACATCAAAATCTCAACTTTGGCATAAGTTTAAATTTCAATGATTTTAATTATTTGATTAATACCAAATATATAGTGTTTTCACCCAATTGGTGTCACCAATCCTTAATTAGATGTCTTAATTACATATGACTTCCATCCAATTGGGTTAAAACCTTACAAGGTTGGAAACCCCTAATTTTTTTTATTTTTTTATTTTTTATTTTTCATAATTGCCCTAATACATAGTCTTTTGTTAAATCCATTCACTCCGGCCAAATTATTATCGAAATTTGAATTTTAAATATTTAATCGGATTTATTAATTACATTCTTGAGTAATCAATTTAATGGATGGATAGTCGAAATACAAAAACCCAATTTCAGGCATAAAACCTTAATATGCAAGATCTCTAATAATTTGCTAACCAGTTACTATTTTAATTAGTTATTGGTTTAAATCTTCAACTTAAAGCCTCAAAGGAAAGAGGGTCGACTCGGCTCATTTTGATATGACACGTTTAATCCATATAATTAAATACATGTTTTATCAAATCTGCATTTGAATTTTAAAAATAAAAATTACTAATTAAATTAATAATAGACTCACATATATGTTATCAGTAAACTTATCATAACTTCCCATAATTTTCAAATGATTGAAAATTGTGATTCCTCTACAAATTCCACTGTATCATTTTTTTATTTTTTATTTTTGTAAAATCTATCCATGTCATTTTAATCAATTTATGTTTTTCGATATTTTCTATATATAAAATTAATGCAAACTTAGATGACTAATATTTTCTTGTGATTAATTTCATTTTTTCTTCTTTAGTTCAGTGCTTGTCTTCATACTCATTATATGAATCTTGGGCCAATAAAGGTCAATCTCTCTCTCTCTCTCTAATAAAGGTTCTTTCTACATTTACTTTGTTGTTTTATTTTCATTTCTTCTTAATTTTTTTTTTTTTTTTTGCTAACCTCGTTTTTGAATTTTTTTGATTTCATAGTAGTTTAGTTTTAACTCCTAATCTCTTTGTTTCATGTTTTTTTTTCCAAGAATATGAAATAGCCCTTAGACAAAATGACATTGTTTTAGGTTTTGGATAAATTGCGATCGATCAATATAAAATACATGATCAGTCGTTAATATTATGTGATCGATCGTTTAATATATGGACAAAATGTGATTGATCATAACATTTTCATAAAATATACGATCAATTGTTAATATTATTTTACTCATAAATTCTGGAAAAATAACGATCAATCACTTTTTTCTTTAATAAAATTTGCGATCAATCATTTTAAGCTCTGGACAAAATGTGATCAATCCTTAATATTATGTTCTTCATAAATTATGAGAAAACAACGATCAATCCCTTTTTTCTTCAATAAAATTTGTGATCGATCATTTTAGGCTCAGGACAAAATATGATCGATAGTAACATTTTCATAATCTTTTTGAAAAAAAACGATTGATCGCATATCTCCTCAATAAAATACGCGACTGATCATATTTATATCTAGACAACAAACGATCAATCACATATTCATTAGTAAAAATGTGCGACCGATCGTATTTGGATGTGGTAAAAAAACTAACAGTCACGTCTTTTTCATATTTATGTTATTTATTTTCTTCCATGGATATTAGGTCAAAAAACTTAATTCTAATGGAATTTACCATCGACAGGGATTTTTCAAATTACCAATAGAATAAGATAGAAAAGAAATTGTGTGATTTTAGGGTGATGATCTAGTAGTTAGCAATTTACAAACAAAAAAAGGGGTAGACTTTTTCTAAAAAAAAAAAAACCAATAATTAGATTTTCAATTTCATTTCTCCACCCAAAACAATGAAACTAAAATCAAAATTTTGCACAAGTCCAAATCTTTAAGCTTCCAAAGCAATTTACGTCTTAAATCTATATTTATTGTACAAAGAACATAAATAAGAGGATTTCCACTTATGAAGCTAAAATTGCTTGCCAATTTAACTAGCAGCATCAGGAGGAACCTACAATATTGACATTTTAATTTTATCAGTTATCAATACATGTAACTCATTCAAATTGTATTATTTTATCTACAATATTTGATTTCACCAAAAAAAGAATAGATCAAAAAACATATATGTTAACAAAAGGAAACCAAAAGTTACAATTTTATTCTAGAAAACATAAAGAGGATTCCTAAATAGAAATCAAATACATAAACAAATTACATAGACCAAGAACATATAACTCGAATAAGAAGAATTTTGAAAGAACCAAGTTTCTTATCATCAATAACAACTGTGTTTGATTTGTTCTTGTCTGTGAACCTTTACTCTCAATATAATTAGCATTTCTTCATAATTTGATTAAACAAAATCTAGTAAGAAACAAAAGAACAAAATAGTTCAACTACCCTAGTTTTGAGATATTTATATTATTATCCAAACTTATATTACCACCAAAAATAATTGTTAAATTCTGTGTAGCAACAAGCAGCAAAAAATTTTAACCAATAAAGCACGAGAGAGGTGGTTGCATATCTAATCAATCATATTGAGAGGAAAAAATAATTCATTAATGGACTCTCAGTTGGTAGAAAAAATAATTAATGTACTGAAACCCACTTAATTGGCATAAAGGTATAATCCAATTGAGATGAATAGCTAAGACTACAAAAATACTAACTTCTTGTTGACACATAACTGGAGAATCAATTGTATCAAACCTATAATATTCAAAATTAAATTTGGTTTTGTTGTTCAAATATCAAAATAAATAAATACATAATTGTCCCCAATCAGCTTATTCGAAGCTTCATGTTTAGAGAGGGAATCAGAAATCCATAGAGAGTTCAACTCAAGATCCTAGTAGCAAAAAAGAGTTAGCAACCATTAGCAAAGAACAATGGAATGATTTTTTTTTTCTCCCTTTTTTTGATTAATTCCGAACCCAATGGGTCTTGAACCCACAACCCCACCCCTTCCATCTTGCTCTCACAACTGAGTGAATTTTATCATTCGAAGTTATTATATTGGCAGCAATTAGTGCCTCAGAAGGCTGGGGCATACATAAACAGAGCAAAAAGATAATAATGGGCCGATACAAATTAAACCAAACAAGTTATAAAAAGATGGAGTTGTCATGGTTTCTACCAGGAGCTTCATTAGGCCCACAAGTAAAAGACCACACAATTTGGTTTCTACTTTGTTAGGCCCACAGGTAAAAGACCACACAACTTGGTTTCTACCAGGAGTTTCGTTAGGGTCACAGGTAAGTTGTGTTTCTATTAGGAGCTTCGTTAGGCCCACAAGTAAAATACCACACAACTTGATTTCTACCAAGAGCTTCGTTAAGCCCACAGGTAAGTTATGTTTCTACCAAGAGCTTCGTTAGGCCCACAGGTTAAATAGTACTCCTCACGAAGATGGAGTTGTCACGAAGGCATAGCCGTCACAAAGACGGAGTACCAAGACACCAATGTCACAAAGACAACGGTACTTAGTTGGGTAATCACAATGTCACGGCACAAGGGTAAAACAACACAAAGAGCTCACAGGCTAATATAATAAAAATACATAGCTCATTTGGCCTCCTCAATAAGTCTTTTGATTCACCAAGAACCTCACCTTAGCGGAGTCACCTCAAGGTTTTAAAACACGTCTTTAAAATCCCTAAATTCATAAAGTAAATTCACCAAGACAAGTTGGTCACAAAGACATAATAATCGTCACGAAGACAGAGTTGTCACAAAGTTTCCAAAACCATTCCTTGTCAATAAGGTTTTCTATCAAATTTCCCAAATAAAATATGCTAAGATAAAACATCTTTAAAATTTCCAAATAATCCAATGAATTCATAAAATCCATTATCAAAGGATTAAATCAAAGATGCTTATCCTTTTCCATGCTTAAAAATCATGCATTTCCCCAAATATAAATATAATGCAAATTTCCATGCTTCATGCACTTTCCATAAATCATTAAATAACGAGAATTGTACCCATATTACCTTTTAGGAAAACCATGAAAGGATATTTCAATCTTTAAAATGCCAATATGCAATAATGATTTGTTTTCTAAAAATTCCCATTAAGTAGCTACTTACCTTGCATGATCACGAGTTTTATCTCGAGCAAGCACTACACAAGCAAGCCAAACTAGTCACTAGGTCCATCACCAAGTACATTGGAACCTAGAAACATAACATCAAGCCTATAAATAATCTTACTCATCACAAAGTAGAACACCACACTTATCTCCATAAACTAAAAGAATCCCCTAAAATTCAAACCAAAGGCTCAAAAGCCTAACTTGACCATCCTAAGACAGAGATCCAATCTTGTTGGGAGACAAACAAGCATACAAGAAATCTCAAGCACCATAATGCTACCAAAGTATCTTAATACTTCATTGCAAGCAGTGCGTATTAACTAGGATGACTCAAGACACATCACCCATGGAATCAAGCAATATTAAGAACAGAGGTAGCAAAACATTTATATTTATTTCGGGTACTAAACAATAGAACCAAGCCACCAAAAAAATCAAGCAAGTTGTACACACATTAAAGAATACTCATATGAAATTTCAACTCAGTCCAATAAATAAAAGCTTGGGACAAATTCTGCAAAAATATCTATTTTCAGATTAAAATGGAAGCAGGTCAGCCATTTGAAAAATTCGTTTTACCCACTTAGAGTCATCCGATTAGCCTGAAAATTTATAGGGATGTACATCTATATGTGTATAATGTACCACAGAAATTTCAGCTCACAATGAGTTCTACATAATTTATTAAAAATTCCGCAATGTGGCTGACTCAAATCTGTCCCCTGACAGAAACTGATTATAGTTTTAATAGTAATCTATTTGCTGTAAAATTCATTTCAAGTGGTGTTCTATACACCTCATATTATACAACGAGCAATCAAAAGCAGCTCAATCAACCACTCAAACAAATACAAAGTAAAAATCTTTAGATTATCATCAAAATATTTGACTAGTAATCCAACCAAAGTGAAAACCCCAACTTTAATAGTTGTTACTTTCCAAAAAATAAAACCCACACAAAGATTCAACCATAACTCTTCACAACCAAATTTCAAAATACCCAAATGATATGGAAAATTCGGATTTCACAAAACCTTTGCTACCAAATCCTCCTAACCTTCCCAATCTTTCACGGTGACACTAAATCTTTCAAAACGATTGCGTAAGCATCTAAAAGCTTTAAAGATGTTTCTGATGAGCTGGCTGGAAAACGGTGGCTGGAAGGAGGCAGGTGATGACCGGAGGCGGTGCTCTTTAGTGGGGATGGTGCTGGGGTGGCTGACCCAATAATGAGGGAGAGGAGAGAGAGAGACGGGTAGAGAAAGAGAGACGGAGAGGAATGGGTTTAGAGAGGAAGAAGAAAAGAAATGTGTGAAGGGGAAATGAGTGGTCACGTGAGGGGTGGGGGTTTATAAAATATCTTGCAAGCAATTTTACGAAAATGCCCCCAATAATATAACCAATTCAAACCTTGGGTGTTACATGTACAGCCGTTGCCATTCCACTTAAACTTAATCCAAGGGTTACAAAAACCTTAACTAATCCAACAGTTAAAAAAATATCCCATTATTTTTTTTTTTTTGACTTGACGATAGACACACGCACACACTAATCTATTTTGTATAAACTGGGGATTGAACCCACGCCCTTTAGGTATGGGGATCAAGGGAAGGGGGGTGCACCACTAGGCCAAATGCCTAGTGGGCAAAAATGTCCCATTATTTGAATAGTGACTGGACCTAAGTTGCGGTCCGTTAAAAAATAGTTGGACTTGTCACCTCTATATAATCGAATTGAGATCTCATATGCAATTGAGATGTCATATGCAATTGGAGGAAATCAATTCCATAACATTTGGTTTGAAGATTTGAGATTAAAAGTTGAAACATTCATTTTTAAACTCAATCCTTCAAGATAAAAAACTTAAACTATCTTTTTCATATTTTGGATCTTTACTTTTTTGCCCTTAAACTTTTTACACATTTTGAACTAACTATGGGCAATTGCTAACTTAGTATTCTATATTCCTTTTCAACTTTATATATTAGTCATCAACTATTATGGAACGTGCAACGATGTAAAAAATGAGTTCTTCTATCTAATAAAAATAAAAAACAAAACATTTTTAATTTTTTTTATAGAATTATATTATAAAAACATAATTAAGATCTTTTAAAGTTATAAAGGCTTTAAAAAAAAAAAAAAGATCGCCGACCTTTCTCATCAAAAGACTACCCTGATTTGGCTCTGGATTCATTTCTAATCTCAAAGGTTTGGTAGGGCCTGGTACAACTCAGCACTCCACTCTCTATCTTTGATCTTTGTTCAACACTTCAACCTATAACCTATTGGGGGCTTTCCCATTATTGACTCTCACTTCAGTACAATATAACCTAAAATGCATATATAAGACAGAAAATCATGATGTGACGAATCGGTTATATTAATCAATCTACTGATATTATAGAATAGTTGGTGATATTCTCTTTTTTTATTTCATATATATATATATATATATATATATATATATTCATACCATTTAACCGTAAGTATTCAAAGCTAGCATTGAGAAGAAACGCAATCCTGAAAAAGAATGAGATCTCTTACCATTCTATTATTTTCACAACGTTATAAATTTCAGTGTATTTGTTTTCTTATTTATTTTAAATACTACTTATAAGGAGATAATTTTAATATTCATTGTTAATTTTAGTTCTAACACATGAGTTGTTTTTTATAAGTAACATTGAATTATTAGCC